>CAUYRT010081680.1:0-18333 GCA_963574885.1 Lepilemur ruficaudatus | reverse complement strand
AAGCCATTTCTATTTTATTTTACTAACAATTTTAAAACTAGCTTTATTTACCAAATATTACCACATACGCCTAACACATACAGACATACAGACACACAGACAAAGGCAGACCTGACAGTTTCATAAAAGATTTTCAGTTGCCGACTTTCTCTGCTGTTCTGCTAATCACACTAGGCCTTTGCAAGTCGTTAAAATGTCATCCGGTTTCTTGGAAACCCTTTTACCGCACAGGGGCCTTCCTCCGGTGTTCTGCCTCAGTGTTTACGTGCTGCTTCTTCAGCGGGGAGAGAGTCTCCCTCCTTAGATGTCTGGTTACGGGACTGCCCCTTGGTCTCAGCTCTCTGGCTCTCCAATGGGCTCAGGAAAAGCCATGATTTGGTAGTTATCTGGCTTTTCCCATTAAAGTATGAGTGATGTTCTTTCCAGTATCCTTCGTCCTAGGCAGAAATGGAATCCACATCCCATTTTAAATGGTAGATTTTGTTGCATTTAAATGCTGAATTCAGCACCTGCAAAAATCTATTTTGCAAACCAGACAATGTCAAACACAACACTGTAATTACCATGGAGCTTTGATATCACTGATCCTCCTCCATTATTCTAAACATTTTCCAGAAATACGTAAATATTCAGTTAAGAAGAACAGACGGAAGATGAAGAAATCAATACCTGAACACGCTAATTTTAGGTTTTCTCTCTTTTCCCTTTGCCAAGCCTCCTTTAGAAGTCAAATGTGGCATTGCAGAATGGGGAAAAGGCAGGAATATTTCAAAGCTAAAAAGATGTTCACAATCAGATAGTCTCAAGGCTCCAACCCTTCCAAATGCAGCACCATTTTGAATACCAATTATTCTGTAATGCCCATTTTACTATCCTGAAGTTAAACTTGTAGATGATGTAACTTACCTATATACCTAAGATACAAGACAAAAAAGTCCAACGTGATGCGTTATATGTGGTACAAAGAGGACAAAAAATGGAAGTTGTTTACGATCTAGCAAATGCAGTCCGCAGGAGGACTGTACCAGCAGACATATGAGGTTGTCATCTGTACTTGGAACCACCAGAAATGCAACAGCTATAAATTTGGATGGCTCTATGTGTGTCCTATTACCAACTCAAAGACTACAGATGGCAGTGCCATTGGTGACATAGTTTTCAACAACTCTTGATGAAGTTCCTAACAAAACTAACTTTAACCTTCCCCTGATATTCAAGGTAGTTGCATTCAGGGAAAATTTGGAATACGTCACATGTATGACCAACATATTTTATATTTTTATATTTAGTAAAAAGTTTATAGTGACAAAGTGACTCAGATAAACAGACTTATTTACATAAATGTCTTTGGGGACATTTGAAAGGTTTGCAGGCTTTTACCAAGTATTGTAGGACATCCAGGAATCCTCCCTCCAACTAAAAGTCACTCGCACCTGTCAATCATCAAGACATTTCAAGCACCCACAGGTGCACTGGGAGATGAACCAGACCTTTCACCAATAAGCATGCTGCTCAGATGAGTCAGGTGACATGTCCCAGGCTACACAGCAAGCTGACACCAAGCCCAGTCTATTCTTTCCACACATCCCTCTGCATCCTACTTCTGGGGGACTTCAGACCCCTCAAAGAGAATCCAACTCTACAGTGACTTCCTGACCACTGAAGTGTCTATGTGACAATGGGCCTGGACAGCCTAGAGATTCCAAAAACAATGACTGCCTAAAAAGCAAAGTTGATTTTCATGTCTCCTCTATGCTTTTGGAATAAATTATTCATGCTACAAGTATGTATTGACCACGTGGAATGTGCCTGCCTGATCTAAGTAGCACCAGGGCCGCCGCAGGAGGGACATGGCGCATACGGAGCCTGCCCATCCTCCGGAATGTAATGGGAAAACAGGGATTCCATAAATAACTGTGCAAACAAACAGTATGTCATTAGTGATCAGCC
The DNA here is from genome assembly GCA_963574885.1 of Lepilemur ruficaudatus. Taxonomy (NCBI): domain Eukaryota; kingdom Metazoa; phylum Chordata; class Mammalia; order Primates; family Lepilemuridae; genus Lepilemur; species Lepilemur ruficaudatus. The sequence continues at coordinate 16,383 of CAUYRT010081680.1, read as the reverse complement.
CCATGACAGAGAAGTCTAAGGGACATATTAACAGAGGCGCTAACCCAGTCTGGGGGTTGGTAGGACACAGAGCAGTGCATCAGTTAGTCCCATCCGAGATGCCTTCTGCATGAGTGACGTGGGCTAAGACATCTGCTATAGGGCCACCGCACACGATCACAGCGTGTGCTGGGGAAGGAGCAAGCCGCAGCCTCTGCATCTGGGAAGTGGAAGGGACAGGCAGGGCGAGGGGCCCTGCAGGGATGAGAGTGCGATTTGGGAGGAGGCCGAGGTGTGGCCAGGGGAGGGTTGGGGTGGACGCAGCCAGGCTTCCTAGGCCACGACAGCATTTTAGATTCTGTGGGAAGAGCAATGGAGATCCAGGGAGAGTGTCGCCAGCAGGGAGAGCAGACAGGATGCCTGCTTTGGAGTCGGAAAGACCCGGATCAAAATCTCGGTGACCACGGGCTCCCGGCCTTACCTTGTTGGTTGGTACAGCGGAGACAAAAGACGACCAGGATTAAGTGAGGAAAAGTTGGTGTTGGGAGACAGGGGCCGGCACACATTCTCTGCAGAGGGCCAGACGGTCCATTTTCAGGCTTTCTGGGCCACGCGGTCTCTGTGACAACCACTTGGCCCCGCCCCTGAGGCACGAAGGTGGCCACAGCCTATACGTGAATGAGCACGGGCTGCGTTCCCGTGAAGCTTTATTGATGGGACACCGAAATGTGAACCTCATGTAATTTTCACATGTCAGGAAATATTATTCTTCCTTTGATTTTTTTCGAACTATTTAAAAATATAAAACCCATTCGTAGTTTGCTGACTGTATAAAAATAAGCAGTAGGCTGGATTTGACTCGGAGACTATAGTTTGTCAGCCCCTGTGGTAGACATAGAACAGGTATCTCCCCACTTTCCTTGCCCTTCACACACACGTGTGAACACACATGCACACACATGCCATATATGCACAGACATACAGACACAGGAACAGACACATACACACCATACACACACACACACACACACACACATACAGCACACTCACACACACGCACACACGCATACCATGCCAGCTGTGAGGAGGAAGAGGCGGGCTTACTCTCCCATCACCCCCCACTGCCGTGACAGGACCCTTTGGTCTGACCACCTCTCACCTCACCCAGGCCTATTTGCACTTTCTGAGAAAAAAAAAAACGTCAATCAACTGCAATTTTTAAAATCAGTTTTTGATTTAGAAAATAATTTGCTGTATTTGAACTTCCTTAGGCTTTATTATCCATGCAATTGAAGCTTCATTTTACCAGCTGTTCCAAATCACGTCACCCTGTGGAATATCACACGTTCTTAATGTTTCTGCAGAGAAATTGAATGCATACATCCTGTGCCACATTTCCCCGCAGAGTTTGCAGGAAGCTTATCGATCCTCTGCCGTGGCGACTCGGGTTGTTACGAGGCGGGGTGTGAATGTCTCCTTCTGACGCCACAGACCAGGCAACAACTCCCACAAACCTGCCCTCCGGCCCACAGGTCCCGAGTCCCGTCGTGTTTTCAGAAATGACAGGGAAGAGGGACGACGAGGACGGGCCTGCGTTCAGCCAGGGACCCATCCGCTGCCTCACACGGTCGCTTTGCCAAGGTGTGGGCGCGAGGTCAGAGCACCTGCTTCGTGGACACTGGAGAGTGGGTCCCCCCATGGTCGCTGCCCGTGGCATCACTTACAGCCTGTGCTGGGTGAGAAATAAATATTTCCCATCTGCAAAGACGCAGCCCCCTCCCAGTGGGGCAGGGACCAGGGACACCTGCCCACGCTCGGATGGAACAACCTCAGTCCTGACAGCTGGGCCATGTCGGTGAGGAGGATCTGTGTGCACGCGCGCTTGAAGGTAAGCGCCAGACGGGACTTCAGGGGTTCATCCTCCTACCTCCTGTTCTACTGACGTGAATGGGCACCAAAGACATGAGCTACTGGAGTTCACCGCAGCCGACTCCTTTCCTCCCCAAGCTGCCCTCTCTCGGGACTCAAGAAACAGCACCCCAGCACAAAGGCCTCAGAAGCATAAGTTTCTCTCTGACCTTCTCCTGCCTTCCTGTCTCTCAGTCCCACTCTCCCTCGAAGCTAGCCAGAGAAACTAGACTCCCTCTTCCCGAAGGCAAGTCCTGGAAACCAGAACCCTTATTTTCCAAAGCCAGCCGTAAAACCTAAAAATATGCCATGTAAAAACTGGCCAAAAAGAAACTGTCTGGCCTTATTGGACAATAGGTCATAAAACATAAAACCCCCCCACTCCAGAGAGGGCCCTGCCCACACCCAGAAGGAAGGATGCTGCTCAGAGAGGCCGAGAAGAAACTTGACTCTCCCACAGGCCGCGGAACTGGGAGACCTTGGAGTTCTGAGATGAGGGAGCCAGGCGAGGGCAGGACGGGGCGAGGGCCAGGGGAAGGCAGAAAGGGACACGAACCCCCACGGTGAGGCTTCCCTGCTCAGTCTGCCAGCATCAGATCACCCCCTTTTTGTCTGATCACATCTCTAATAACTATGCTTGGTTAAACCTAAGCATGAAAATGGACAATTTCCCCTGTATCCTTGGGTCTTCATTCTGAAGCCTCTTGTGTATGCACGTTAAATAAACATGTATGCCTTTTATGCCATTAGTCTGCATCTTGTAGTGATTTTCAGCAAACCTGCAGGGGCCCAAGGCTTGGCCCCTCCCCCTCTCTCCACACATGGCCTCGTCCTCAAGGAGAGGAAGAGGTGGAGCACCACGGGGCAAACCGTCTTTCCTCCTGACTTCACAGACACATTCCCCATCCCTCGATTTCTCCTTCCTAAATGTTCTCCCCACCCACGTCCACTCTCCGCCTTGTGCCTCAGCTCTGTCCTTCCAGGGGACTGACTTATACCTGCCACATCAAAGGGCTCCCAGGACCTCTGGCTTCTGGTCGGTGTGGTCGAGGGTCGGCAGGAACAGTGAGTGGCTGGAGTCCTGTCGCTCTGATCCCTCCCTGCAGGGTGTCCCTGTCTTGGCCATGTCCCTCCACCCAAGGCCACCACAGCAGCCTTGCCAGTCCATCCTGCATACATCAGCCCCTCCCTGCCCTGCAGATCTGATGGATGGTAGCAGCTCCCTGGGCCTATGGGACCTGCTCCAGGCCTGCAGGACCCCCTGTCTACCAAGACCCTCGTCCCATTCTGCCTTCGCCTGGACCCGTGCTTCCTGTCCTGCTCTCACCCAGCTCTCATCTCTGAACTCTTCCAGTTCCCCTCTGTCCCCCAGAGAGGAGCATTCTCCATCTTTACGCAGGGTGGAGCATCCTTCCCCAAAGACATCGTGAGCACTTAAATGTCGGGGTGTGGATGTGAGCACAACGTCTCATGCTTGCTCTGAGGCGTCCACTGACCTCTTACATCATCAGACTCCTAGGAACATGCAATCAGACTTTGTAAACACCGCTGACAGTTTTCCAAGACCAGGATCACACAGAGCAAAGGAAGTGCTTCTATTTGAGCTCACCTGTTGCCTTCAAGGTGCTGACATTACCACTTGAGTCCTACCCTAAGTAAATGATGGAAGATCCTTGACTTCATGGGGCAGGCTTGGAATCTGACAGACCACCTAAGGTCAATGGCCCCAGCAGGGAAGGGCACGTGTGGTTTTCCTGGCTAGGATTTTAGGACACAGAGCTTGGAGGGGCATTTCTTTCAATACATTTGTGGCCTGATCGGCCGTTCGTTAGCAGAGAACTGCATCTACCTTTCTGTTATTTCGCAGACAACCTTGACCGTGATGTTTTGCTGTGACTGGCCCCTCTCACTCCACCCCGGAGCCTGCCTCAGCTCTCCGCACTGCAGAAGTGAGAGAAGAATTTGCCACATCAGCAAAACACCATTTTCAGTTGAGAGCTGCCTTGGGGGTTGCAGGACTCTTAAATAGAAACTGGCTGAGTGCACAGATAAAATGCTGAAAAGCAACACAGATTGTGTGTTTGTGTGAAAGAGCCCATCCTTGGCTCATCAAAGGTCATTTCCAAGTAGCTGCCTCTAGATCAGCATTCTAGAAGTCCTGAAGAACTCCTGCAACAATGGAAGCCTGTCATCTGCATTGTCCAGAACAGCAGCCACTGGCCACATGTGGCTTCCTGAGCCCTTGAAATGCGGCTACTGCAACCGAGGAGATGAATCCTATATTTTATTTAGTTTAACTAATTTAAATTTAAATAGCCCCATGTGGTTACCGTGTAAGACAGCTCTAGATAGTTCTGTTCAAACAACGTATCTACCTCTCTTGAAATAAAAACTGGCCAGGGGATCCCTTTAACAAACCTTACTCCTAGAGTTGGATACAGTGAGAAGAACCTGTTCTTAAGTGACATCACAAAACTTCCTATAGTCTGATAAATGAGAAAATATTTTGAGGGTGATTCAACTAAGTTGGAGAAACTTCTATGAAAATCATTTACCATTGTTTCCCAGAGTTCAAAACTTACTGGGGAATGGTCAGGCTTGAGGCTCTGACTGGAGTGGGGAGGGGGGCAAGGGCAATGTACGTGACCTTAACATTTGTACCCCCATAATATGCTGCAATAAAAAGAAAAATAATAAAAATAATAAAAATAAAAAATAAAAAAATAACAAAACTTAAATTTCAATTATATTCTATATGCAACCCCTTTAACTCCTAAAATAAACACAAAATATGATTCTTATAGCAGGCTAATAGCAAATATCCATTCTATCCAATATATTGCCTTTCTCAATTTTGACCTGTTTGATGTGAATATTTACTGAATACTTGCAGTATAGTAGGTGTCGCAAAGGTTACAAAAGGTATAAATGACGTGACATTTGCCTTGTCTTCGGATCTGGATTCCATGATGGTTTAATGAGAATAAACTATTAAGAATGTGGAGTTCACGCACTAGCTCTGCCTAAGGGGACTCACGAACCTTCTTGTCTTTCTCTTCTCCTTGTACCTGTTCAAGGATGGTGGTGGGGAGACAGAACCACACTGGCAGGGAATAAAGATACTAGTATAATAAGCAGAAGTCTCATTTTTATGCAGTTGAATTGGCAATTTTTCCCATAGAAAGGACTCTTAGGAACGTGAGACAGCAATATTTATGGCTTTTTGAGATTTTGCATTGCAGCTCTACTCTCAAGAAAATAGGCAGCCAATTCTCTCACATTAGGGACACAGTCCAAAAAGAGTTAACTTTTTTTTTTCAGATCCTCTAAGCAGTGGTGATATTCAAAATATTTGACGACCAGTAAGGCATGAACACCGCTCAATCAGAATAGACACTGTGTGTATACCAACCAATCAGAATGGATACTATCCGAGCATCAGCCAATCAAAACAGACGCCCACCACAACCCCATGCTGCACCAGAAAACATTCCTTGAGCTAGTTGCTGATTCATAGGAGGATGGGGTAGGGGCTGGATGTGACTGAAGATCATGAAAGTACTTTATAAGTTATGGTAGTATAGGCCTTGGCTGCCATTTATTGGATTAGCAAGCAGGAGTGCTGAGTGATAAGAAACATCATCATGATGAATTTGCAGCTTTTACTCAGTAATTTTCAAGAATTCACTAAAATCCTGACACATTTTAAAAGCCACATGCTACTTTAGCAATAGCACGGCTGGGCGTGGGGGACGCAAAGCAGTTGCTGGTTACTAGTCAGCAGAGACATCGACACCAGCCAGTTCAGAGCTCAGTCAGCTCAGCCAGTCCTGGCTCTAGGTTCGACAGGAAAGTGTGGGGTGGGCAGTGAAATTCACGGACTGTACCTACACCAGGAAAGAAAACCATTTGGAAAAGGCAGTGATTTTACTCTGCATAACGTTCACGCTGACTTTAATCGGGGCAAACGCACAGGAGGCAAAGACATACGTGAAGATGGGAGGGTGCCTTCGCGAAGTCGCCGGTTGTCCTTCTTGGAAAACGCTGGATTCTTTCAACTGCCACCTGAACAGCAAAGCGTTAGGAAAGGCAACACACATATTTTGGTGTTTTCTTCTTTCTTTATTAAAGAACCCATTGCCCGTCCCCAGTTTTCTCGTGGTGTTCATGGGGTGCAAGGTGCATCCCCTACAAAGCGTGATCCACATTTCATTCGCTTGAGGAGAGGAGAACAAGCCCGACAAGGAGGCAGACAAAAGTGACCGTCTTCACGTAAATACTCAATCATGAGGCATGCAGGCCCGTGTGCACCAGTGTTGGAATTGAATCTTATCTTTAACCTGTGGAGCTCTGATTTGCCAGTCAATTTTAGATTTCTGATTGACCCTAAGTTTCATCCTCCTATTTCGCTGATAATATGCCATAATGCCACTACATATGAAACATACACAAATATCACCTTAGTATGACTTAAGATAATAGAAGCATTTTAAAAGTCATGGTAGATCATGGACTTACCTACCATTCACTGGATTAGCAAGCGGGAGTGTTGAGTGCTGAGAAACACCGCCATGATAAATGTGCGGCTTTTACTTAGTGACTTGGTGAAATTCACTAAAACCTGGAAACATTTTAAGTCAGATTCTACTTTGAAATCTGGGCAAACCGATTCCTCCTCTCTCTGTAAAATATCAGTTCCAATGACTGCGACATCCCCTCTTCAGGAAACGCTGGCAAAGCTGGAGCCCAGTGTCAGGACGGAGAGGAAGAATGGCATCCTTGCATTGTAAATCGTCAGCCAAGTGCAAAACGGAGCCCAAGGGAAGTCTCTGCTATACCAGGGTTACATTCCTGACCTTCTTGGGACTGGCCAGGTTAATAAAAGAAACCTGTGGACGACTTGCTGGGCTGGACCGATGCCTATCAGGTTCCTGGTAACAAAGGGGAAAAGGTCAATTTAGTTGGTTAAGATCACTGTCAAATGCAGGCTTGAGAAGGAAACTTCACTCGTGAGTTAAGATAAAATTAACATGAGTTAAGATACCATTAAGGGGCAGAGAGGAGCAAAAACGTTAAAAACATGTCCTTCCTTTATTTCTTTATTTTCGATAACACACACTCCAGAAGTTTTCCAAGTTCAGTGGCTACAGAGCAAGCCAAGGCAAAGAATCTCATATTTGTGTTTATGAAGGCAAATTGCTGCAAAGACTCACTGTTTCGTTTTTCAATTTTCCTATGGAAGTTCTTGCATTTTAATGAAAATAAATATTTCTAAACTTTTTTAAATAACATACATTCCTTCTAGAGGAGGGGGGCAAAATTGAAGAATCGACTCCAAATGGATCGCCCGTCTGTCTCCTCCGGCAGTGCCTGCTGCTTGCCCCATCGGGAAGGAGCATGGCCTCTGCGCTCTCGTTCAGAGAGGTAACCCCAAACAAACCACGTGACCCTCCAGAGCGGCCAATGCCCAGTGAACAATGTTTCCCTCTTAAAATGTGGGCACTGTGTTTTTCCTGCCAGTCCTGAGGACGCCAGCTCAGATTCCAAGGCACAGTAGCTGCATTTAACATCTTAAATAATGCAACTGGGCATGATAAATTATTCACATGGCAATGGAATGCTAGTGAGTCTTGAGCATAGAATCGCTCTGGCTCATGGTTTTAATTTATTGACTCCCAATAACGCAGGGAAAACCGACGGCTGATGGAACTATTTCAGCAACGTGCTGTGCCTTCCGCTGGAGTACGCTCCAGACTGTTCTGGTTGTTCGCTTCTTTTTCCACTGCTGGGTTGCACCATCGTCCTGCTGTTTTCTGAATTTATCAAGAGTGTGTTTCTGTTTATCTCAGTGGGGTAGTGATCAGCGGGACAGGCGCGGTCCAGGTTTCAGGTTGCTCATATGCTCACCCTCCAAAACTGATAGACAGAGGGTCCCAGGACAACCAGAAAAACGGACTGACGGTGAGTTTGGGCATGGGAAGAGGAGAGGAAAAGGAGGACTATTTGCTTTAAATATTCATCAAGATACAACACATTTGCAAACCCCGTGGCTTCATATAAAAATTTAAAAAGCTTGCCTTTCCCATTAACTGATTATAATTTTTAGTAAGAATTTCTAATTTCACTTATCAGTCTTGTCCTAATGTATTCTAGCTGCCGTCACACCTGAGTTAGCTCCATTTTATCAACAGACACCCTTGTCTAGAAAATAATGTCAGTATTATATATCCTGAGTCTAGGTTCCATCATACTGGAAATAATCAGAGAAGAAAAACGTCATATTTTTGTATATGTCAGTTTTGAAAACCCATCTCTCTTTTTCCTTCTGATGGTCTGTACTATGCAATGCATAACCTGGGGTCTCTACGGCCTAAAATCCTACTTCTTTCATCTGCATCGAATGCCGTGTGCTTTAGGACCCGTCTAAAATACGCGAGGTTTAAAAAGCGTGCCCCGCGGTGGTGCCACGTGGACGGTGGGGTGTGCAGCGTCGAGACCTTTCATTTAGCATCGATCACGGCCCAGTCAGAAGCATCTCAGACGCTTCCCTGTGCTTTGCAGCAAGGTCCGTGTGGCAGGGACATGAGGCACAAGTAATTCCAAATGCACAGTCGTAAGAAAACGTCTAGAAATCAGAGAATACTCTCCCTTAGAAACAATGCTGTCTATGTCTGTTGTGTTTTCACACTGGGCCACAGAAACATTTTCCCCAAAGCAGATCACCTGGAGAACGTGGTAAAAATACCAGTTCTTTGGCCCTACCTCCCAGAGACTCTGATCCAGAGAGTCCGGAAAAGGCCCAAGAGTGTGCATTTTAACAGGTACCCAGTGTGCTCCTGGTGTGTGCTATGTTGAGAACACCTGCTAAGCTGGCAGGGTCCCAAGGTCTAGGTGTTTATAGGTACTAAGGGCATCTCCATGGTCGGCTAGCATTCCTTAGGAAAACCAGGATCCAGGATCCAGGAAACACATCTCCCGTCTCTGCCAGGTGGTGGCAGGAACAAGGACTGTCCCATTTGTCAAGTAGAAAGTCCCATGTTCAGGGAAGAATCTGGCACAGGAGGGGGCTGACAGGTGGGGTGGCCAGGAGAGGGGGCTCCAGGCCACACAGGGGACCAAGTGCTTGGGAACTGGTGCCTCTCCCAATTGTCTGCACCCCAGCATCACCCGGTGGACCTGACCTAAGCCAGCCATCGTCCACACAGCTCCTGGCCACAGTGGCTAGCCATCTGTGGGGCAAAACTCCAACCCACAGTCTGTCCTGTGATGCTGCCCTGACACAAGCCCCACCCTTCTGAAGTTCCCTAAGGACAGCCGGCAGGGAAGCATCAGGACACAACAAAGGATTTCACCCCCACAGCTGTCCTTGCTTCCTCCATGGCATTCTGGATTTAACCCAAAGGACACGAAGAGGCAAGAGTCATGGGAGCCTGGTGCAGCAGCCAGTGAAGTTTTCTACCCTTTCCTAAAACATTATGATTCTAGTTTCCAAGCCAGTTATGGTGGCTCACGTCTGTAATCCCAGCAGCACTTTGGGAAGCCGAGAGGGTCAATTGAGGCCAAGAGTTCAAGACCAGCTTGGACAACATAGTGAGACCCCCAACTCTACAAAAATTAAAAAAAAAAAAAATTAGCCAAGCATGGTGGTATGCACCTGTAGTCTCAGTTACTCCAGCCTGGACAACAGAGTGAGACCGTGTCTCAAAAAAAAAAATTCTAGTTTACTATTTTAGCAATGGTTGGATGTAATTAAAATTGCGCTGGGTGATTCATGATAAAGACGTGGCATGCGGAGGCTCACAGCAGCCTGAAGATACAGACAACGGTGTGCAGAATTCAGGAAGGACGGACTGGAGGGTGTCGCTCTGAAGGTGGGGGCACAAGGAACCCAGAAACGCTGCCTGCTCCTCACAATGCCATGCACAGCCTGAGCTGGGTGTCATCACAGACCCCCGGGCTCAGCGTCTGGAGTCCCCTCTGCCTGTAAGAGTCCACAGGGTTCCGGGCAGAGCGGCAAGAGCACAGGCACCATCAGCCCCTGGTAGAATCCAGCACAAGCCCCTCCAGCGTGGCCACGCTCAGCTCGTCATGAGTGCCTTGGGATGCCGAGCAGGTGGGAGTGCCCATCAGGCAGGGTGAAGTCACAAAGCAGGTGAGTTGGTTTCTGGGGACCTGCCTCTCTTCCCTCCCCAGAAATCCCCATTCCCATCTTGCTGCGAGGTAACCAGTAACCCTTACACCTGGCCACGTGACATAACTGCACCAAGTTGCACTAAAAAACAGAGACGCCTCCCCAGCCCTTGCGAGCCCAGATGTCGAAGGGTGAGAACCACAGATCCAGGCATCCCAATCCGGGAGTCGCATCGGAACTCATCCCAGAGTTCCGATGACTCCTGTGGGCAGCCCCTGCCACTTCAGACTTCCCCTGCCTTCGGGCACATTTAAATAGGGGACCCTTAAAGAAAACCAAAGTGCCCCAGACCATGAAGGAGTGAAAAGGCAATTTGATATGAAATTATCTAACTTTGTCACTGACCCAAAACAATGTTATTTTTAGGTTGTATATTCATCTGTGGTGATCTAATAATATTTTTTGTCATAACTGGATTGCAATTGGCAGCAAAGGAACTATGTCTACAAGCACATGCATGCTCCTTGGAGTGCCTGGCCTGTGACGGCACGATGCTGGGGTGGAAGATAGCCTCCGCTTTAATGAACAACTGTTTTCTGGGCACCTAGGACGGCTGTGCTAGACTGTGTGTAGTCAAAGGCCATCCATTAGTTAAGACCTTCCGAAAATGCTGACAGCAAACAGACCCCCAGGTTCAGGAGGGGCGAACATCAGCACACACAGAGAGCAAGTCCACATGCTCAGCAGTCGCTGCACTGTTTGCAAAGCCAAGGCCGTCCTGCGCTGAGATACGGAGCAGGACCTCCAGTTGCTATGACGCGTGCCGCGTCTCCATGGGTAGGACATTCATCCGGCCAACCAGCTCCACGGCAACCAAGGCAGGCAAGAGCGTTTGCTGTGGGCTGACGCGCCGCTTGAGGTCTTTCCATCTAATCAACAGGCGTTGCAGGACCGCGGCCTAGTGCGGCTTTTCTACAAACTGTGCAGTCTGCAGTCGACCATCCTGAGCTCTAACGCACCAGCTTCCCGGGCAGGAGTCCTGCTGGGTGCCAGCTCTGGGCCCGAGAGGTGCATGTGTGTGGGAACACCCAGCAGCAGCGTGGGGGTCTCGGTGACAAATTGGAGTCACACTGAGGCATGTGGAGAGGATGAAGGGATGGAGAAGAAGGGGCTCAGAATAGCTCTCAGCTGCCTCTCCAGGGACTTTAGGGAGAAACGCTCCGTGCAGGATGGAGAGAGGTTCAGAGAAGAGAAGGCACCAACTGCACTGTCCTTCCACCTTGGACTAAGGGGTCCTGCGGAAGGATTGGCCTGGGTAGCAGGGACGTGGTGACTTAGACCGGGCAGCTGGTCTGCTTCTGCAGCTGTGGCTTGGCCACTCTGGCAGGTCCTAGGTAATCAGGGAACAATACAAAGGACTCTGCCCGTTTTGGGCCTAGGACAGGGAAGGGAGCTGGGTTCCTGGGCCCAGCCCTTCCTATGCAGCCATCTTGCTCCTTCTTCCTCCAGGTGCTTCCCAAGAAGCACAGCCCACGGCACTTCCTGAGTCCAGGTTCTCCAAATGGGCAACCTGGAAACAGTGCCTGGCTCGTGCCAGCAAAGGCACCATTGGGTCATAATTGAAGACAGACTTCTCCTTAATGGTGCTTGCATTAAAGGTCCCCCTCTGTAAGTAGAAAGATCCAGCTATTTAATGACCCTCAGCAGTTTCCAGCACAGGCAGAGACAGTTCATCCTCCGGGAGTCCTGATTGGTTTCTTAAGGCCCGTGGTGCTCTCTGCGGAGACGCACGGCCACCCGAGAAGACCTACAGCCACCACAGGACACACCAGTGTGTGTTACCAGTCCCCAGGGCTCAGCACCCCCACGGCCACTGCTTTTTTTCCACCAATAGATTATTTAGCTGGTTACACGTTTCAGTAGCAGAAACCTCTTAAATTCTCTCCCTGCGTATTTTCAAAACAACACTCAAGCTTTAAGAAGCATCCACTCAGAGTTCCGAAACGTCATTCTCCATCCCTGTATCCAGAGGCATCTAGAGTTCCCTTCTCCTCATTTACACTCGATGTGTTTCAAAGGGAATTATGTGACATGACCCTGTGCTGAACCTCCTCCCAGCCTACCCCTCTCCCCACCACCCCAGACCCGAGCACGTTAGCTTGTGTAGCCGAAACACACCTGACACAAAAAGGTAACCACACAAAGGCTACGGAAATGACAGTTGGCTTAAATGTGTTCTTGGGGTGTCCATGCTTGGAGGTGGGTGGGAGAGAGCCCCTCAGCCAACCGTGCCCCTACATGGGCCTGCAAGCCCCAGCCAGGCCCAGCCAGGGGAGACCCGACGTGTGACATCCTTCCCGGCATGACAATCACTTCCTTTCGCCCGCCACCGCTCAGCCAGAGACTGGTCTTGCTAGAGGAAACCTGTTGCATTCCTAGAGTCAACCCTCCCAGCTCCAAATTAGATGCATTAAAGATACATGAGCCAAAGAGAGCAGCCGTGATGGAAAGTGACTGACCTCTCCATTTTCCTGACAACCTGCCTGAGGAGGGTAGTTAGAGCTCACACTGGGAGCGAGCAGTTTGTCACCGAGGCCCGTCTTCTGTTGTGCCCCAGACCCCTCATACGTCTTTCTGCCTGGCTGCCTGTGTTGCCACTAATAACATCACGTGGGTCCTCCCGATACACGATCAAGCGTCAGTCAGCACTCGCCTTCCTCCGGACAGGCCCGAAAGGCGCACGTCCCTGGCAAGATGTGTGCATTGAGCCGACTCCTAATTGCAGGGAGGAATATCACAGCCCGCAGCCGCCTGGAAACGCGAGTGAATGTCTATGCCAAGAAAGGACGGTCAGGGGTTGCACAGGCGCAGGCTGGGCGCTGTCCCCTTGGGTAGAGCGACTCCCAGCAAAACAAACCCAAGTCCAGCACGCTGTCAGAAACCCAGTCTGCGAGTTTCCAAAAGCGAAAAGGGGAGAACATCCACACTTACTGGGGATCCCACCACAGAACCGCGTGGAAACACTTCTTGCTTGAGGTTGCATTTTGCACAGGTCAGAAAAGGGTGCTGGTTATACATATTTTACACGATATAATTTTGGATATTAAAAAAATCTCATTTTCTGCATACAAGCTCTGATGCATGCACATATGATAACCAATGCTGACTCTGTATCAGAAAATTCACATACTGTGTGCTCAGGGGTCCCCAGCGGGTCATCTTTCAGTTAACTGGCCTGTGAAAGGACAGCAGCCGTGAAAACTCTGCACAGCGACCAAGAATGTCTGCAGCTCAGGCCTCTGGCTGGAACTCCAGCGTGTGCACCCAACCACACACTCCATGTCTCCATGTGAACGTCTAACAGATACCACAAAACCCACAAGCTCTAAATTAAATGTCTGATCTTTCCCCCAAAGCTTACACTTCCCACAACATTACCATCTCAGTTAGTGGCAACTCCAGCCTCCTGGTGGTTCCGGCCACATTCCTTAATCATCAGGGACTCCTCCTCCCTTCGCTAAAACTCTAACCCCCAACAGGGTCTTTCCAGCTCTCAAGCTCACTGGCACAGATCTCGCATGGAGAGCAAGCCACGTTTCTCTGTCCTGGCCCAGTATCCTTCCAACTATAGAAGCACGTCGTGTGGGTGGTGGGTCACTAGGAGGGCGGCGTTGACCAGAGTCCTGGGAGAACTTGGCTCAAAGGGCACAAACGGTACATTATACGTGCTGATCACTCTGATGCTGACCCAGATGGAGTATGTCCCAAATCAAGCCACATCCTCCCGAAACATGCACACAGAGCTGTTACACAGCACCAGCCTTGGTCTTGAGGCCCCTGCTACCGTGGGCAAGAGAGTCTCCACCTCTCAGACCCACCCCTCCAGGGCCACCAGTTGACACGGAGGTGAGGAAAGGCAACGTTCTTCCATCCTGACTATACAACGTGCACCATTTTATAATCAGCTACTACAAGGGAAGGATTTGTAAATTGCAAAAAAAAAAAAAAAAAATTCAGAAAGGGAGGAAATGGTCTAGCTCACCCGATAAGGATGTCTACTGCTACTTCGTTCCAGAATGCTGACTTCGCGGGCCTTGGGACGGGGAGAAGCAATCTCTGCAATAGAAAAATACCTTTAGAGTCATAAGTGACCAAAACCAAGCTACATAGCCTAACACTCCTGATTTATAAAGAAACATGTTTGTTTCTGCATAGCACCCGTGGCATAAAATAATCCTTAACCATAAATAGACTTTTTAAAAAATTCCCTTGAGATTACATACTTTTAGAACTTTATGTTTTTAGTTAAATGAAAAGATGGAAAACTAACTCAAAATCAATTCCTTTCTTGACACATTAGTCTCCTCCAGAGAAGAGATGAATCCACAGCTTCAACAGGTGACCAAAAATAAACACTAGGCAAGGGAGTCAGGGGGGAAGCAGAGAGGTTTGACTTGGGCCATGATTTTTTGGTCAAAATACTTGATTAATTGCTCAAAATACTAATGAATACATATTCACTCACAGGAAACTCTGCAAGAAGCTGTGGTCAGATTATCAACGGAAACAGCTCGTGCTTTGTGGAATGTGCAAAAATCTGAAGCACATGATTTGACATAACGCGGAAAGCAGCCGTGGCATAACCCAGGGAATGGGGCTGCTGAGAACACACTCCCCAGGATTAGTGAAAAGAGACATTTTCAGGTCCCTCTGCAACAGTTGATTAGCTGCAAATCTTTCCACAGAATTTGTTTTGCCAGGCGGCTTGTTAGGGCCGGGTCTCCCTTTCAAAGGAGGAGCGACGTGTCCAGCCTTCCTCCCTCGCCAGCCTTTGAAATCCGAAGGCTGCTGCTGCCTGTGACAGTGACGTTGCCATCAGAGACGCCCCCACCCCATGGTGACCATATCATCTCAAGGCAGGAAAATGAGATTCCACAGCAAGACTGTTCAAAAGTGGGTCTAGACTGCCAACACCCCCGACACCCTGTTAGGTTGAAGAGGAACAGATTTCTTGCTGGGTTTCTGTTTAACTAGAATCTAGTTGCAGTTTGGATGAAATGACCCCCAATGTATTAAAATGCCTCCCCACACGTTTTAAGGTGGAAGCCTTTAAAGAAAGAGAGAGCATGGGGGTGGGGGAAACCAGAAAATTATGTTTTAACACTTTCAGGTTTCCACCTGACTTTATTTTACGCTTTAGACAAAAAAGGTGGATTTTTACTGTCAACATACTCCTAGAATATTCCTAGTTCTGGGATTTCTCCTTCTTCTAAAAAGTCCCAAAAATATAATCAGCGCCAATGGTTACATTATCCTCCTTGTACAGCTGGTGTCCAGGTAGCCAGCATTTCTGCCAACAATCCCATTTCCAGATCTTTCTACCACCCCACCTTCTACTCACGTGTGGTCTTTGGTTCATCTGAACTGTAGCCATAGTTTTCGTTTCCACTTTTTAACTTTGTGTCAAAATTTCCTTTGTTTGTCTTCGCACTTGCAGATTTCCTAGAATTAGACCATTTTAAAAAGTCACATATTAATCAGCAATGGATACCGGGTCCATGTGACTACACTCAGAGCATCCTTACTCAGCTGACTGGCTACAGGAGGTCTACAGCTCTGTCGTGGCTTCTGTGCAGCAGGTACAAACGGCCTACCTGTTCGCACATTCCCATCAAGGGGGGAGATAGAACTTTCTCATGATAGGTACATGGACTCCACTCTCCAGTGGGTACTTACCTCTCAGAAACCATTGACTAAATAAAGAGCAGGGAGGAAATTATGACCCACAGGCCAAATCCCACTTATCGCCTATTTTCATAAATAAAGTTTTATCAGAACACAGTCATGCCAACCTCCTTGCATATTGTCAATGGCTGCTACAACTGCAAAGGTGAGTAGTTGTGACGGAGACCCTATGGCTGGCAAACCTAAAAATATTTATTGTGTGGCCCACTATGGAAAAAGTGCACCAACTCCTGAAATAAAGTAAAAATTGGTGCAGCTTCCTAGGGGTAGCATGTTTGGCAATGGATAACCAAAGAATTAAAAGTATTCATACTTGACCTCTAAGAATTTATTCTAGGCCAGGCGCAGTGGCTCACGCCTGTAATCCTAGCACTCCGGGAGGTCGAGGCAGGCGATCGTTTGCGCTCCGGAGTTCGAGACCAGCCTGAGCAAGAGTGAGATCCCGTCTCCACCAAAAATAGAAAAAATTAGCCGGGCATGGTGGTACATGCCTATAGTCCCAGCTACTCGGGAGGCTGAGGCAGGAGGATCACTTGAGCCCAGGAGTTTGAGGTTGCTGTGAGCTAGGCTGACGCCACGGAGCTCTAGCCTGGGCCACAGAGTGAGACTCTGTCTCAAAA
>CAUYRT010081678.1:0-19075 GCA_963574885.1 Lepilemur ruficaudatus | reverse complement strand
AGCCAACTGCCAGCTGCCTGGGACTGCTGCAGAGCACCCCAGGACTGCGCAACCCCTGCTTCCAGCCCAGAGGCTTGCCCATAGCTTGCAGCCCACACAGAGGGTGACATCCAAAGGAGGCTTGTCCAGAGTGCCTGCATGGGATGTGCCATTCCCGAAAACGTAACAGGTCAAAAAACCATTGCTTTGAACTTGAGAAAAGATACTTGTTTTCATGAACTACTCAATCACTCCTCTCTTTTGTCCTCTGACATAGGCTAAATCACAGACCACGACATTCAGCCTCCTGGTGCCTTTGAGGTACAGAACTGGACAATAGCTAATCCTAGCCATATGTGCTATACAGAAATATAATGCCTAGGGACTTTTGTCTCATCAAGATTTCACATCTTTTTTATATTTTCTTCCTTTTTTTTTTTTTTGACAGGGTCTCTCTCTGTCACCTGGGCTAGAATGCAATGGCATCATCATAACTCACTACAACCTCAATCCTCCTGCCTCAACCTCCCGAGTAGCTGGGTATATATGCACGTACCACCATGCCTGGCAAATTTTTCTATTTTTAGTAGAGACAGGGTCTTGTACTTGCTCAAGCTGGTCTTGAACTCCTATCCTCAAGCAATCCTGCCTTGGCTTCTCAAAGTGCTAGGATTACAGGTGTGAGCCACCGTGCCCAGCCCCACATCCTTTTTCAAAGGAAAAGGAAAAAAATGTATCTTAATGGCAGTACAGTTATAAGTGTACTACATATTTTAGGATCATTTATTCAATAGTATTTGAGTGCCCATTGTGTGCCAGGCACTGTGGTGGGTGCTGAGAGTTAGAGATGAATAAAACAGAGAACTTGTGTGCCAGAAGCTCACAGGGTCTAGTGTGGGGGAAAAACAATCAAATTTCCAAAGATAATACAACAGGTGCTGACATAGAGGAATGTCCATGGAGCATCTCTGGAAAGCAACCGCATATGGGAAGGGGATTCATGGAGGCAGGAGACTCTGGGTCAAGAACAAAGCCATCCTTCTCCCTCTCTGGGACCCAGTTCACTATGCTGCTTTTCCCTGGCCCAGAACAAAAGGCTACAAGCATGAGGGGTGGGGTACGGAAAGGGCTGGTCAGGGGTCCCAAAGATTGGAATAAGGGAGCTTGTGAGAATAATGTTTCCCAGAAAGACCAACATAATGGGTCAGCAGCACATATCTGGCATATACACTCAAATCGTCTGAGATTCTCCACCCCTCAAAGGCAAAGATTCCATCTGAATAAGAAACCCCTAGATTTCTGCTGAATCTCAGTGCTAACCATTATTCCCTTCTTCCCTTAGAAACCTTTCTCTGCCTCCAGATCAAATTCTGCACGTTGGTAATATCCAGGTCCTTCTAGAATAAGGACTGTGCAATGTTGAAGCTTCACTGGGGGTCAGTTTGTCCTCTGCTCACCACCTCCCACAACTCAAACAGCATGAGTGAGAGTGATAGTGTTTGCACGAAGTGCATGATCTGCCATTTACCTGGACATAGCAGAGTTCCCCCCGACTCTGTTTTTCAGCTAAGCATTCACAACAATCTCCAGCTGAACATCCTATCAAACACTCTAAGAATCCAATAGTTCCTTTCTCCTGGGATATACCTGCGGGTCTCTGGATAAGTGAAACCAGTGATACATTCCTGGGCCTCTGGACGGGTGAACTTGAATGCTGTCATCCTCCCTCCCCACCTTCCCTTTTGCTCTCCTTTTCTTTGTGGGCCACTAATGTTTTAAATTAAGCACTCGACCCACGCTCCCACCCCCATTTCTCTCACACACAGGAGCAGCCTGCCCATTGCTCTTTGCAAGCCACTGTTTAGTCTTCCCCTGGGGCAGCCTCTCCCCAGCCGCTCCCCTGGCGATGGAAACCCCATTGCCAATGCATTTTCTCCATCACACTCATCTTACAGCACCCTCCATCCACAGATGTCTGTTCTATCATTTCTCGGTTCATTTAGGGATGGAGGTAAGCCATCGTCATATCCCCTGGATGGGGATTTTAACATCAGATGCCACAGCAGACTTCCTATTACTGAACTACTACAAAAGTCGAAATGCCTAAATCCAAGATCCCAATATCCATATCAGGAGCTCAAAATGAGATTGAGCCACTCACATTTGTTTCGCAGACCTGCATGTTCTTCCTGGAAACACAAAGTAGTCTGGATGCTCCTGAAGAAGAGGCCCACGCTTGCAAACAGCCTCCTGGAGTTCAGTGACAGTTCCGACTCCATGCAGAAACGCATTGCACGTATTTACAGACACACATTTTAAACTCTGACAACATGAGGGCACCGTTAAAATGTTTTCATCTTCATTTCTTACATTTGTTGTCTGCGGTAGCATATCTGCTTTTGACTATAATCAGAAATTTAGCAAGACAACAACTTTTATATTTTTTACCTATTTACAATTTGTAATCATATTTACAAGGGTGAAAAGTTAAGTTGTTAAAATAATTTACCCTGAGCTCCTGATCATAAAAAATATTTGTAAAGTGATTATATTTCTACACAAATTGAAGGGGCGGTGAGGAAAACTGATGTGGCCTATGCAACGATCCTGACGAAAACCAAGCCACAGCACTTTGACTGGCTCTGTGATAATGCACCACCTGAGTAGCTCACTGAAATGGGTCTGATCACTAGGCAGACAAAAGGTTTCTTTTTTTTTATCTCAAAATATTACAGGGGTACAAATGTTTAGGTTACATATATTGCCTTTGCCCTGCCCAAGTCAGAGCTATAAGCATGTCCATCCTCCAGATGGTGTGCACCATATTCATTAGGTGTGAATATACCCATCTCTTCCCCCCCACCTGTCCAACACCTGATGAATGTTACTACCATATGTGCACATAAGTGATGATCAATTAGTACAAATTTGATGGTGAGTGTTTGTGGTGCTTGTTTTTCCATTCTTGGGATACTTCACTTAGTAGAATGGGCTTCAGTTCCATCCAAGATAATACAAGAGGTGCTAGTTCACCATTGTTTTTTGTGGCTGAGTAGAACTCCATGGTATACATATAACACATTTTGTTAATCCACTCATGTATTGATGGGCACTTGGGTTAAAGACAAAAGCTTTATACCTAAAGAACAGTCAGTTCCATCCTTTCTAAATGTACATGCTAAGCATTAAGACATCAAGTGTGGTACTGCTCATGAAGACAGACTTTGTATCAATTAGATATTGCTGTGTAACAAAGCACCCTAAGACGTAATGGCTCAAACAGTAATCGTTTCCATAGCTCATAGTGCTGGAGGTCAGCAACTTAGCCGAGGATACACTGTGTGGTTCTACCCCTGCCTGAGCTCCCTCAGGCATCTGGAATCAACTGTGGATTGGTTATATGTCTCTGCTTCTGGAAGGTGGCCAGCTATCAGCAGGGGTCCCGCCACTCGGCTCCATGTAGTCTCTTATTCCCAGGAGTCTAGTCTGGGCATGGCCTCATGACCTTGCCAAGGTTCCAAGAGAGAATGCAAAGAAGTCCAAGAGGTCTTTTGAGGCTATCTTGGTCTTCTATTGCTTTGTGACAATTACCACAAACTTAGCACCTTAACACAACATTCGTTGATTGGCTCACAGTTCTATAAATTAGAAGTCTAGCACAATGTGACTTGCTACTCTGGGTATCACAAGACTGAAATAAAAGTGTCAGCTGGGCTGAGTTCTCAGATGGAGACTCTGGGGAGGGAAGGGGGAGATCTAGTTCCAATTTCATTCTTGGTGTTGGCATAATTCAGTTCTTTGCAGTTGTAGGACTGAGGTCCTCGTTTCCTTGGAGGCTCTCAGCAAGAGGCCACCCTCAGCCACTAAAGACTACCCACATTCCTTACCACAGAGCTCCCTGTGTCTCCAAGCTAGCCAGGGTATGTCAAATCCTTCTCACGCTTCAGATCTCCAACTGCCTCTATCCCTGACCTCTAGACCCAGAATTAAATGGCTCGTATGATTAAGTCAGGCCCATCTGGATAACCTCTCTATCTTAAGGTCAATATTTAGATTTAGAAAGTTAATCACATCTGCAAAATCCATTTTGTTATATAACATGTTCACAAGAGTGATAGCTCATCCTATTCACGGGTGCCAACCACAATCAAGGCAAGGGGATTACACAAGGGTAAGGGTCCCTGTGGGTCCCCATGGAATTCTGCCTGCTGCAGAGGCCTGGGTAGAATTGTCCATTCTACCTCATTCTAAAGACCAAAGCAGATCAGCCCAAATTCGAACTGTGGGGAAATACACTGTACCTTTTGATGGAAAGAGCTACAAGGGCACATTGCAAGGGGGGTAGACACCAGGAAGGTGGAGGATGGAGACCAGATTTTGCAGTCTGCCACAGACAGAGCACATGGGACTCACAGAGTCCAGTCAGCCCAATGCCTGTGGTAGCTCTTGCTTTAACAAGATGGCCTGCAGAGAGAGCCCACATCTAGTTATCGGGGTGAGAATAGGGAAGGGCAGGCAAAAAGAGTGTGGTGCACACTGTCTCCAGAAGTAGAATAAAGCATCTTTATTTTCCTGGCTGCTGCTCTTCGCAAAGCCCAGCTCTCCTTTGCTGTCAGTTGATAGATCAGCACATCAGGCTCCTTTCACGCCTCACTTCAGGGGGTGTAGAAGAGGAGAGCTGGCTGTCCCCCAACGGGAAGCCTGAGTGTGTTAGTGTCCTTTCAGAAACCCTGCTGACTGTGTTTTGTTCCCAAAGAAAAGGATGAGAGAGGCAGATGCAAAGGAAATAAAAGATACAGCCAGTCCAGATGGGAAACTCAAAGTGGACAGATAGGTTTCCTTTCACGTATTGATATTTCAAGGTTTGTGGGGGTTTAAATCTTATCCTTATGTTACAATAAGTCCAGATAGTTTCCACCTCCCTCCCATATGTAAAATTGAGGATTTGGATAGGTTCAAAAGAGGCTCATAAATTAAGGAAGTAAAAAAAGACAGAGTCCCAGTTAATACAAAGTGGTTGGGGGTGAGGAGATTTTTCTATCTTTAGTGGAGTTTTATCTACTTATTAAATGTTTTTGAGGCTTTGGAGGCAGAGCCAGAGAAAACAAGACTTCAAAAATCTGCCTCTTTTATTTATTTATTTTTTTCTGTAAGTGTTGAAATCACAGCCTACTTGTGTATAAATGGGTTTTCAGAGCTCAATTAGTTCATCGAACGCTAAAAGAAAACAGATAAAGATGAACTGCAGTATGACGCCGGGGCCACCTTGGACGTGCTCACCACATTTAGGGTGAAAGCTTGTAGGGAACACAGGTTTCCTTTAAGGATTCTCAGGAACTATCAGGGACCGTGCCCTTCTCTGCATCCGTCACTTTACTGCTCTCGCATCCCGGTTAAATGCGCTAGATGGACCAAGCTCTGCATAATTTCGCAAGCCGGGTCTGCCAGCGCTCTCAGAGGTTTTCATGGCTGATTGGAGTCTAGCCAGTAATGCACACCCCGAATCCAGGAAGGGTGAGAGGGATTACCCACAAACTAAGGAATCATTTTCAGGGGGAAACACAGAAAGGAGCAGGTTGGGGACAAACACAGAAAGGTCAAATGCATTGTGTTTTTACTTATTAGGAGATGGCATTATCGGAGGGTTTGAGGATCGTTTCTTAGTTTCATCGGATGATGTTCAGATCATTGTTGCAAGTCGAGAGCTCAGAATAGCGATGATTTGCCGGCAGCACAAGTGGGCCCCTTTCTACATACTAATCTTTTTTTTTTTTTTTTGGTATCAATCTTTTCTGTCACCTTCCATTTATGTATATGTTATTGAAGTAGCAATGGATGTGTTTAATTTTTTTTCTGAAACTATTAGCTTAGCTGGTGGTCTGTATTATTTCCACATTTAAGCAATAAAGCAATGTTTCTTTTTAAAAAAATCTGACTCTTTTTTCAGTTAAGTTTGTGGCCAGATCGCCCAAAAAGACAGCTGAAGTCTATTAAAAATATGTTGATTGCTATTATTTGGAGAAGGTGTTGGCAATCTTTGGAGTGGGGTGTGACGTTGCTGATGTGTTTTTCTGACAGCGTAAGAATGAGACAAGATAAAGGGAAAGGGGAACCAGTGTTGATGTGGACCCAGGGAACGGCTCCCTCTCACTGTCTTCCCTCTGCTTTCCATCAAAGTCAAGTGTCTTTGTAAAATGCAGATGCCGGCTGGGACAGTTAAATCTGTCCGTCTCTGACACTTGGGTCTGACTCTTCGGAACCTTTCCGTGACACAGGAAACCATCCCGTGACACAGGAAACCATCCCATGGAGAAGCCAGGAGCCTGGGCCTTTACCCCTGGGGCTATTTATGTGAGTCAAGGACCCCAAAACAGTAAGGTCTTGGAACTAGGAACATCTCCCAGGGATGACCCTGGTCCCCAACATTTTTGCAGTTGTAGTGTTTCTTACCCTATAATAATACATAAGAAGATACTCACATTTAAGTGTATTCATTAAATAGAGACCAAGTACAGGATAGGCATTCTTGGGGACACTTGTGTTTATAATAAGGACAGAACAGACAGGGCTGGTGTCCTCGGGGAGCTTACTCCCTAGTAATCTTACTGCATTTTGCTTTCAGTTAGCTTTCTGATAACTCTATGACCATTTTGGGATGAGCAACATCCTGAAATTACCTACAGTGGGTTTGTAAACCACGATGAAAAAATACATAAAGGTCTCCTTTTCCTGAAGCTCACATGTATTTAGAGTGAAACTAAAAAAACCTAAATTAGGTATTCATAGATACCCTTTTGAGAAATTAGTGGGAGCAGCGAAAATATACCGACGTGCGTATTTCTGACTCCATTTGATGACCTAAAAACTTTCCTGCCTCTTAGTTTTCTATTGCTAAACCACAGCGTCTTCCTGTTTGGCAGGAATAGAGAACACAGGTCTTTCTCTTTTTTGCTTTTCCCATTAAGAATATGGAATCGGCCACTCAGTTATTACACGAAGGATTAGTGAGGACACTTCAGGTACACCTAATTAAAGAAATGTTTTCTGAAATTAGTATATTTTTGTTTAATTACATTAGAAAGAACTAAATATAATATGCTATGGATAAAAATAGGCAGAATTACTCAGAACTGAGGGGAAAAGATGCTCAAAGCAAATGTTATGAAGATCTGAATAAAGTGGAAGTTGTCTTCTTCCTAGTATTCTTTTTCTAAACTTTACCAGTTAGGAGTTAACTAAATAGTCCATATTAAAAGCAAGTTCGGGCCGGGCGCGGTGGCTCACGCCTGTAATCCTAGCACTCCGGGAGGCCGAGGCGGGCGGATCACTCAAGGTCAGGAGTTTGAAACCAGCCTGAGCAAGAGCAAGACCCTGTCTCTACTATAAATAGAAAGAAAATTAATTGGCCAACTAAAAATATATAGAAAAAATTAGCCGGGCATGGTGGCACATGCCTGTAGTCCCAGCTACTCGGGAGGCTGAGGCAGAAGAATCGCTTGAGCCCAGGAGTTTGAGGTTGCTGTGAGCTAGGCTGATGCCATGGCACTCACTCTAGCCCGGGCAACAGAGTGAGATTCTGTCTCAAAAAAAAAAAAATAAAAGCAAGTTCGTTAGTAAAATTTACTGACCAGTCACCCTCTGGAGCCTGTGCATTCTCTAAATAGAACTTTCTGGGATGATGGAAATGTTCTCTATCTGTGCTGTGCTGATAGCCAATAGCCACAGGTGGCTATTCAAATTTAAATTAACTAAAATTCAGTAAAGTTAACAATTCAGTTTCTCAGTCACAGTAGCCACATTTTAAGAGCTCAATAGTGGCATGTGGCCAGTGGCTACCATATTGGACAGAACAGTTTTAGAAGCCAGGAAAGAAGGTTAGGTACACAGTGAAAATACACACCCAAGATTTTCCAAACATAGGTAGAAGTATTTCCCAAAAGACCTTTATGGAGCATGCAAAAAAAAAAAAAAATCCACTTTATGTCATCTGGAGAATTTTTTTCCTCTATCAAGTTTCAGCCAATAATTAAAACAGCTAGCAGTACTTTTCATCCCAACACCTTGAGCAAATGCTCAGGCCTCCTCCCGGAGAATTCCCTTCATATGCATTTTATAAAACCTGTCCATACAAAGAGCACTTTCCAACTACCCAGTGTATGTTTTTCATGTAAATTCACTTTTCTGGTCCTTTCAGTATATTTATAATGGAAATTCCCACTACATAAAGCCTATCTATATCTTAGCAATCACACTTTCCAAGGCTGTCTCGTAAAACAGGTTTCTCTATTTACTTTGTCTATTTGTGCAGCCCAGACTATGCAATAAGATTCCAAACCAGCAAAAAAAAAAAGATGAAAATAGACAAAGTCCTTTATTGTGCAGGTAAGCCTTTGGAATGTCTTTACTTCCCCAGGAGAGCTGACATAAAGCAGGAATTCAGATGACTCTGGGTCAAAATCTGAGGACCAATTGCAGATTTCTACTTACTTTTTAGTCCATTGGGTATCATAGTCCACATCTGGATGACAGAAATTACTTATAAATTAATCCACACAAATTATATCAAATCCAATTTGAGGGGATTTTTGTATAAAAAAAAAGCCCCAGCTTCGTGCTAAAGTGTTTCACAGCTACCGTGTTCTCATAAGCTTAGAATTCAAGTGAGGCCAAAAGCCATTAAAGGCAACCTTCAACCTCCACCTGCCCCCAAAGATTACCAGAGTGAATTCCTGGAAACAATTTGCTTTATCCTTCTGGGGTCTGCCCCGGTGTAGAGAGGCAGAAAAGAGCCCGGCCAGTCAGTGCCCTTCCAGGGAATTCCTTCTAGAGGTCAACTAGGGGCTCAGGTCTGCCTTGAGGTAGCCCTGACAATCTCTCGCTTTTTTTTTATTTCCACAGGTGGATTTACTTACTCATCATTATTATCTACACCTGCACATCTTCAAGTAGAGATTAAACATTGGCAAGTGGCCTTGAGTGAACTGTATTTGCAATTAGCTCCTGTGAAACCTGACTATTGATAAACATGAATAAATGCATCACCTTTCTGATAATTATTTAATGCATTTTGTTAGACACAGAGCACAGTTCGTCATTGTATAAATGCTCTACCTCTAATACAATCACTAATATAATTTACTTTCTAAGATGGTTTGTTTGATTAATATGCACCTGCTTTAGCTCCAGGACAGCTGATTAGCATTTGCTCCATTACATTCATACTCACCAGTCCAGTTCCAATGCAAGCACAATCCCAAGTCTAAACTCTTATTCCAAAGGCTCATGGATCCACACCAGATGGGCTCCACGGGAAGAAATGAGAAAAAATGAAATATGCCCAGGCCAACATTATGATTAGACCCACCTCCAATGTCACGGTCACAAGTCAGTTCCCCATCCCCCCCACCCAACATTTCACCTCCAAAAATGATGACAGATCATTCTTGGAAAGTATGTGGAAACTAGCAGTATTTAATATGAAAAAAAGCAAAAGAAGTTAGGAATTCAAACCTAATACAGGGAGAATCTTCCTTAGAGGAAAAACAAACTCAGCTTTTTAGCAGGTGTCAGCGAACTATGGCCCATGACCAAATCTGTCACCTGTCTTTGTAAATAAAGTTTTATTGGAACACAGCCATGCCCATTTGTATAGGTATTGCCTATGGCTGTTTTCAGGGTACAATGGCAGAGTTGAATAGCTTGGACAGAGACCATGTAGCCCATAAAGCTGACAATATTACTGTCTGGACCCATACAGAAAAAGTTCACTGACCCCTGGTTTAGAGTTTTACATTTTGCTGAAAACAGTAATTATTGGAGTTCCTTGAAGTAGCTATTGTTAACAGTTTATTATGCTCATTACAGAGCATCATTTGTACCCCAGTCTAGAAGGCTACTCTCAGCCTCATTGCTTTGTTGCCATAAGTTCTGAGAACAATTATATTTTGTCAACTTTTGGTAAACTTATCTTTAGGGACATGAAAAAAGGTTAGGACCATCTCTAAGGTTTAATTTCAAAATATGTTTAAGTCTAACATTGGGATTCTCCAAGTGCCGGTAGTTAGAATAACAATCTGTTTGCCTAGAGGCTTTTCAAGCAGAGGTTGCTGACTGGTACTTTGTAGTACAGGCCATGGGAGTAAACTTGAAAAAGCAGACATAATTGCTTTTCCAAGTTTTTACCATAAATAATCATTTTTTAAAGGATTCCAGTAACTTACCCACTAGGAAAAAAAAAAAAAGTGGGACAATGACATAGTGGTTTTTCTCTAAAACAGCCATGTGCAATGCCATGCTGCCATCTGCAGTGTTTCAATATTTTCACCCTAACACGGGAATTTCAATGAGCTCGATAGACACGTGTCTGTTCTCTTGGGGGAGAGAAGTTGTGCTCACAACAGTAAGAGCGAGTTTTTAGGCTAAAATTTTCTTTTTGGTCAAGATCTTTTCTTCCCCCTCATCCCCACACATAAATTTTTAAATTTATTCCATTTCCTGATCACTTCTTAGGTACTCATAGTGATATTAGCTATTAAAATGAATTAATGCACTGTACCTCTTAGAAGAGCAATAAAAGTGCTCAGAAGTGCTGTCACTGAGTATCTGCTCACACTCGTGCAAATGCAGTCACTGTCACCAGGTGTGCTGCACTGGTGGAGTGTAGCAACGGCAGGGTGGGACCTGAAGGCCGGGAAAGCCAATTGTTTTTTTTTTTTTTTTTTTTAGAAATCTTGGTAAATGTGGGGGTTAAAAAAATCTATCTGTGCATGCTTCAGCAGCACAGATACTAAAACTGGCACCGTTCAGATTACAATTCAATTCTGATTACTCATGTAATCAGAGTAGATTAACACGGCCCCTGCACAAGGATGACACACACATTCCTGAAAGTGTTCCATGTTTTAAAAAGAGAGGAATCATCATCTAAGGGAATGTGTTAGTTTGTGAGGGCTGCCATAGAAAAGTTCCAGAGACTGGGTGGCTTTAACAACAGAAATTCACTTCTCACAGTTCTGGAGGCTAGAAGGCAAGATCAAGGTGCTGGTGGGGTTGAATTCAGCTCATAGAAGGAAATAAGAAGTTAAACAGAGCCCCTGCTTCTAATGTTTGTACCTAAACCTAATAGAGTATAGTAAGTAACAAGACGTTGGGATGCCAAGAAAGAAAAAAGGGAGAGAGGGTAGAGGAGAGTGGGAAGGGAGAAAGGAAAGAGGACAGGAAGGCAGGGATGCAAAAAAAGCTTGATGAGGCCAGGTGCAGTGGCTCATGCCTGTAATCCCAGCCCTTTGGGAGGTAGAGGCAGAGAAGGATTGCTTGAGGCCTGGAATTCCAGACCAGCCTGGGCAACATAACGAGACCCTGTCTCTACAAAAAGAAGTTTAAAAAGTCAGGCGTGGTGGCACATGCTTGTAGTCCCAGCTACTTGGGAAGGTCACTTGAGCACAGGAGTGTGAGGTTGCAGTGAGCTATGATCATGCTCCTGCACTCCGGCCAGGGCAACAGAGCAAGACTCTGTCTAAGAAAAGAAAAGTGTGATTAATGACTGTAGTCTAACTTGGTTCAAACAAGAGATCTTGCTTAATTAAGGAATTTAGCTCATCTGTGCCTACTACTAGAAGGAGAAAGAAGTCTGAAACAGAAGATGGTGAAAGTTGGATGACCCCAGCCGTTAAGGCCATCCTTCTTTTCCTGTTACGCCTGCACCATACAAACGGCGTCTTGAAGCTACCACGTCACTGTGGCTACTGAATATTCCATTGTTCTGAAGCTATCAAAGAAACAAGACAGTAGGTAGATCTGGCAAAAACCGTCCCCAGAGTTGTTATTTTAAACCTGTTCTAGAGATTTAATCAGAGTTGAGTAAAATAGAAAGGCATGGATTTGCTGTGTTTGAAAGTTGTTTGTGGTTAATTGCTGAACACTTTCATCCGCAGTGCCTGTGGGAGGGTAAAACCCTAAGCAGTTTGTCTTGCCCTGACTACTCCACTAGGCAGGTATAGCAGGCAGCTCACCCTGTGTATTGCACTGTTGGGCCTCTCCTGTGCCACAGTAGTGAAGGATTTTTGTACTTAATCAACTAATTTATAGTTTCTTCTTAATAAGTGAAACGAGAGCCTCCGTTTATTGTGATTCCCATCATGCATGGGGCTTGTGCTAGGTATTCTACATACATTATCTTATTTGATAATCAGCTTTTCGAACTCTTCAACAACACAAATGCATTTACAGAGAGCCATTTTAGACAGAAATTGTTATAAAATATGTAAACCATATTTTATTTTATGCTTTTAGAAAATCCCATGGCAAATCAAAAAGAGTACATTATGAACTGAATAGTTTTATGTTGTTTTGTCTTGCAATTTGGCAGTAGCTAATATATCCTGGCTGAGGGACTATTATATTTCAACTCACATGCTGATTAGTCTTTTTCACTAATTTTAAATCATAAAATGCCTACAGTCACAGTTTAGCTTTTAGACACCCATCTTCCCAAGGCAATAATGGAAGAACACCCACCGCAGCCACTATTGACAAAAGTTATTCTTTGTTTATGGAAAAAGTGCAAATAAAGAATAACTGCTCCTTATAAGCATAATTTCAATTACTGCTGCAAACGGGAAGCGGACATGAATTTAGGCGTGGAAGTGTAAGCATTTTGTGGTGCAATACTGCCATCTGGTGGTCCAAATGAAGTTTTTCCCATTTAGTTGGAGAAAGTGTCTGTCTTAATCCTTAAGAATGTTCCTAGAATCATTCCTTACGTTTCCTTACTCGGATTTGTAGTAGACACAGGAATCTGATTTGTACACATAGACATTCCAGAATCTGCTTGTCATTTAAAGCTATGGATGAGGTTGTTCTCGCAGTTCACTGCCTTAAACCTGGCAAGGGAACATCCTGCCCTGGCCCCGCTGTTTAGAGGACTCAGCTCTGACCTCCCCCGTCTGTGCCCCTCCCCACACATCAAGGAGTCCTGCGACCAAAGCACGTGTCCACCCACACCCAAGCTCTTTTCTTCCTGTTCCTTGCACTCTATCTCACCTCAGCGCCAGTCCCACTTCTCAGCATCCTCATGAACGCACTAACGCTCTCATTTCGCCTGAGGTTTTAATGGATAATAGCAGAAGGCCACTTCCCAGATATCATTTGCATTTAAGCAGCTTCCCGACATATCATGACCCACTCCTTCCCAACAGCAATTATAATAATAAAAGGGTTTAAGATGCAAAGACAGGCCCATGGGGTAACTTTCCTCGCCCCTTCAAATCCTACCCTAGGGCATTTATGAAAACACTGGAGCATTTTCCAACCCTGGATCTCCACTGTCACTTTCAGGACGCTTGTTATGATAGCACCTACTTGCCCTCTGGAGGAGAAGGGCTAAAAAAAATTAACATAAACACTAAAAAACAAAACAAAACAAGCATGTACTACAGCTGCTGTTTACTTCTTCAAAAATGTTGCACTACCAGAAAGAGAAACCTGGCTGAATCTTGGAAAAGAGCCAGAAAAGAGAGGCGTGGCCGCCAGTTAGTTTATGGCATTTCACAAAATCCTGTGACACATTTTATTTGCTACGCTATCAAATAATAGAATAATATTATTCTAACACCATATATAATGTAGATATATAAGTAATAAAAGCTTATAAATGTTTCATATGTTTTAGATGTATAAGAAATCTATATAGATATAAATAAAAAATATGTATATCTACATCCTACACTAAGAACAGCTGACATTTATATGGAGCTTTTTATGGAGCAGGCAGTATTCTGTGTACTTCACCATTGTAAACATGTTTACACATTTTTTACTTGTCTCAATAACTCCATGAGGTAGATACTACTATTAGTGTGTTCTTGCCAGATGGGCAACTCTATCTTTTCAGGAAGTCAGAAGTTAAGGAGAAAGCATGATGCTAAGAAAAAGTAGACACGGCATTCATTCAACAAATATCACTGGGCACTGAAAATGCAGGGATCAGTAAGACCTTGCTGGTCTTTGCTGTATAATACGTGCTAGTAGGGAGGAGAGCAACAGGAAATAAATATTTTTAAAAGGAATCATGACGAATAAGTATGGCTTCTAAAATATATAAACTATATTGGGAATCAAAGTAGGGTAACGTGATAGAAAGTGACTGAGAGACTATTTTACATTGGGAAGGCGGTCTGAGAACAGGTGATATTGTGAAAAATGGCCAATCTAAAAAATATATATATATTTAAGTCTATCTATATGAAGATCTATGGAGAACTTTCCAGAAATGTCAGAAGACCTAGTGCAAAAGCCCTGAGAGGGAAAGCTTGAAGAACACAAATAAGGTTGCTGTCAGGAGGGAAGAAGGGAAGAGAGAGGGTGGAGGAGGGAGATCTGAGAGCCAGGCACGGCCACAGCACAGAGAGTTTGGTAAGTTAAGGCCTGAGGGTTTTATACTAGGTGGAAAGAGAAGTCTTTGGAAGGCTTTAAGCCTATCAGAGAGATCATTCCAGCTACCCAATGGAGAAAGGATTTAATGGAAGGACTGGATGCAGGGTACCCAGTCAGAAATCACCTGCAATAGAGAAACTCAAAGATGTCTTCCTTCAACTAGTAGCAACAGGGATGAACAGGTGCAGAGGATCCAGGTATGTTGTGGCCATGGGGTGTACAGGTGTAGCCAATGCTTTCAATGCAGAAAAGAGGGGAAACCGCAAATTGCAAGTAATGCCCAGGTAAGAGGGGGTGCTATGACCTGGGAGGAGAAAGTTTAAGGGTGGAGGGGAGAAAATCTAGAGTTGTCCTACAAAATGGAGATCGGGATGTCCATTCTGTCTTTCTCATTGTGTGACTGTCATCCGGCTGCTGAGCCTCACTGAGCCCCACTGTATTCATCTGTAAAAATACAGGAACACACCCCTACTGGATCAGCTTTTCTGAGACTCTGTGGGATTCGGTTGCAGTTGGCACAGAATGGCTTTAAAACCTTCCAAGCCCATGGGTAATGATGGAAATACCCATTAAAAATTACTTTGGATGATCCTGTGTGGGGAAAAAAATAGCTGTATTCAACCCTCAAAGGAAATGTCCAAAAGTGAAGACGAAGTTATCTTCCAGAGTCACAATACCCCTACCCCAATATGGGATTAAATTGGATTTTTTTCATGTTATATAATTCTGAAAACTTTGGAGTCAAAATTCCTCTGCTTGTAGATTTATATTAGTATATATTTTTATTGAACACTATAGATTGCAGTAAATTCTTCTTTATTTGATAGTGACATTGTTCTTTACACCAGTTTCTATGCAGTTTTAGACCACCTGGGCTCAATTATTTTCCTCAAGTTATTTTTAGGGGCTTTTGTGAGATTTGAGAATTATTGCTGCAGTATCTGGGTTTTTTAAAGAAAATTCCAGGAAATCAAAAGGATTCTGGACAAATATACATGAACTGGAAATAAAGAAATGGAAAGAAATATTCCATCTTCTGGGAAAACATGCACAATTATCAATTATACACAGCTAACCTGCATTTAAAAAGCTGGTCCCTCTTTCCACTGGCTGAGAGAGACTGAAGCATTGGGAATATTTCTGCCCGTTCCTTTAATACTTTTATAGGATTTTGTTCCACTTTCTAGTTTGCTTTCTCCAAAGACGTGGAGGATAACTGAATTATTCATATTACCAAAACCACTAAGATATGTGTACCACTAATTGATCTATAGTTGAGCAAATAGATCTAGATTCTTGATAAATCTTATTGTACAATAAACATCATGCACTTTGTGACCTACATTTACAGTATTAGCAGCCTTTGGAGACACGGTGCTTTAGGTAGCTGAAGCAGAGTTTATCTGGCTAACCAGTGGTGAACTGCGTGTAGCTCTGCAGGCTTTTTCTACCTCCTAATGTAGCTATTGTAGGAGAATGGAGCATTGGCCAAGAGGTTAATTCCCTACCCTTTAAGATTCTTTGGAATCTTAAACCCTATGAGCCTATGCCTTTATCTGAAACAAGAAGATGATTTTCTTCTCAATAATAAAAATAATGATCTGTACCTTTATAATCATAATAGTACAACTTATAGTATTTTATATGTGCCAAGTTTATGACTGTTTCACACTCACATTAACTCATTTAATTCCCATAAGAACTTCTGCGGTAAATATTATTATCTAATTTTTTAGAGGAGGAAGTCAAGATACAGAAAGTTGAAATCACTGTCTCAAGGTCAGAGGATCCAGGGTACCTGCCTCCAGAGTCCATTTTAAGATAACTTGACGGCATAAACCTGTTTTGTGGCATAAAGAACATACTGTCAAAATTCCGTACAAAATTTCTATCTCACCTTTTAAAAAGTGCAATGCAGTCGAGAAGTGTGAATATCAACATTGTTAAGCACTTGGTAACCTTGAACTTGATCTTCAGAGTATGATCTTCTATGAGGCAATCTTGCTATTAAAACATGGTCTTTGCTCAGAGCACACGGTTGGGAATTTCAGGAGCAAAATAAACATTGCAATTGAAAGCTAAGAGGATTTGGCTCTCAGCAATTTACTTTAGCTGATCAGTCTATATGAAATTATTAATAGGATGAGCATAGCCAGAGAGAAATAGTGTATCTCTCACTGGAACATCAGTTGTGCTTCTGTGGCTGTGTGGCATTGGCATTCTCTTCCAAAAATCAGCGTAACACCTAAAAGGACAGCAAACTGTATACTTACACACCAAAACAATTAGTTGGGAAGTAAAAATAATCAATTATTAAGCCAGTCGTTCTATCATTGCTAGTTCAACTAATTGCATGGGCCATTGCTTCGCCAAGAAACAGACAACCTACGCTCACCTTGAAGGCAGAAAGAACTAATAGCCAAGTAAGTATTTCTGAAATACACAGAATAGATTAACCACCAGTGCTCACAACACAGTGAAGAAATATATTAACATATGTAGGAATTCAGATGTATATGTAGGTTAAATGAAAAACAGAAACATACAAAATATTATAGAATGTGTTTTGAGAAGAAAGAAAAATCTAAGTAAATATGAAATTCGGTTCTCTTAAGATTTTTCATTTTTAGCTGGAAGGTAAAGATAATCTATCATATTAGTATGTGTAATATCACATATTCTACATATTAATATCACATTATTGACACATAGTTTAACAGACTAATAACTATGGAAATAACCATAGATGTTGCCTAGACCAAACCCATTTTATAGATTAGAAAACAAAGTCACAGAGAAGTTAAGCAGTATTCCCAGGTTCATACAGCTCATTAGTGTCAGAGCTGAGATTAAACCTGGTTTACTTTCTCTTACAAAAAAATGAAAGGATTTTTGGCAACAGACATGCAGCTGGGCCTAAAATATTACGTTACGCAACCTTTCAGCCAGCTCTTCCCAACTCACAGTGGTAAGAGACTTCAAAGAGTATTAAGATA
Organism: Lepilemur ruficaudatus; assembly: GCA_963574885.1. NCBI lineage: Eukaryota > Metazoa > Chordata > Mammalia > Primates > Lepilemuridae > Lepilemur > Lepilemur ruficaudatus. The sequence goes on along the minus strand of CAUYRT010081678.1, from coordinate 1,667 downwards.
CATTATTTCACTATCATGACACAGGGAGATCCTGAGGCATTCATTACCTGATACTTCTAAGGGCTGCTGGCCTCCTATCAAATCTATGAATTCTTCTTAAATGATCTTGGAAAGACCCAGCTATCATTTTGGATGTTGCTTGTAAACTTATCTACTATTCAAAGGGACTTTGTTATGCTTAGAATGATTGAAACAGAAGAAGACTTATATAGGAACACGTATCATGTACTAATAAAAAACTCAACCATGGATTACTCTAGAAGTAGTAGAATAATATTTTTTTCATTCTCTTTTTGAAATCATGTGTCTAGAACCAGCAGTTTGTTAAGGGTAGAACAGATGTTACAAATGAAGATTTAGGCAGAAAAATTAAAAGGCCAATTGTTTTCCATCTATGTTTTGTTTAGAACCACGAGATTTGCTTAAAAAAAGGAAAAGAAAAGAAAAGGACAAAACTTTAGTTCACAGACAGGAAATTGGAAAATTAATAAATTGAACAGAACATAAAACTCTTTCACTAAATCTGAACGCAGTTGTTTTAGTCTCTGGTTCCCACTCAATTTTTTTTTAAATCCCTAAAATTAAATTGTTGCATTGAAGCCCTGAAACCAGTTTTTATCTACCTTTTCTCAATTCCTGTTTGCCAGTAAGTAGGCTAGTTGGCCCCAAAGCAGAAACAAAATTCTGTTCTTAGAGAATTGAACAAATAGAAAATCAAAATACCTGGAAGTAGCATCACTGTCTGGTTATCTGGTCATCCTAACAACCCGAGAGTGAATCAACTGATCCTCAAGAGAGTTCAAAAGACCAAACAGCTGCTATTCCAGTAAATAACTCCTCACTGGGCTGAGCATCTCTACTTTAGGTGTGTGAGCCTGGCTTTCAACACACCCTAGAGACATAGAAATGCCCTGCAGTAATCATGAAGCTTCCTCCACAGTCATGTTTTAAAGATTATCATTTTAGCAGTACAGGTACATGTTTTCTTCCTCTGTCATTAAAAAAAGAAAGAAAGAAAGGCTGAGCTTGGTGGCTCATGCCTGTAATCCTAGTACTCTGGGAGGCTGAGGCGGGTGGATCATTTGAGTTCAGGAATTCGAGACCAGCCTGAGCAAGACCGAGACCCCGTCTCTACTATAAATAGAAAGAAATTAGCCAAACAACTAAAAAAAAATAGAAAAAATTAGCTGGGCGTGATGGTGTGTGTCTGTAGTCCCAGCTACCCGGGAGGCTGAGGCAGGAGGATCGCTTGAGCCGAGGAGTTTGAGGTTGCTGTGAGCTAGGTTGATACCACGGCACTCTAGCTCTGGGTGATAGAGCAAGACTCTGTCTCAAAAAAAAAAAAGGATGGAAGCGTTTCAGTCAGACACACATGCTTACGTGATCATACTGCTGTACATCCCATCTAAAGACAGAGCCTCCCGGCTGTGGCTGCTGAGCGCCCAGGCACACTGCACAGAGCCCTGGATTAGCCATCAGGAGAACAGGGACCACGTTCCACTCAGTCTTTTCCTGGCTATGTGTCCTTAACAAGTCACTACATACACCACACGTCATCATTCAACAGGAAAAAAGAGAGAAAGAGATAAAGCCAGCTCTGCATGCTTCCCAGAGTTACTATAGACAGCAAGTGCGAGACAAAATTGAAAAGTAGAAAGCACTATGAA
>CAUYRT010081677.1:0-25425 GCA_963574885.1 Lepilemur ruficaudatus | reverse complement strand
CAGTGCTTGTGTTCAATTAACCCTTATTTTACTTAATACTGGCCCCAAAGTGAAAGCAGTGATGCTGACAATTCACATACGTCAAACAGAGAGTTGTAAAATGCTGGCGAGGTTGTGGAGAGACAGGAACACTCTTACACTGCTGGTGGGACTGCAAATTAGTGCAACCTCTGTGGAAAAGAATTTGGAGATTCTTCAAAGAGCTGAAAGTAGAATTACCATTCGATCCAGCAATAGCATTATTAGGCATCTACCCAAAAGAGCATAAGACATTCTATTATAAAGACATTTGCACCCGAATGTTTATGGCAGCACAATTCACTATTGCTAGGTTGTGGAAACAACCCAAGTCCCCGTCAATTCATGACTGGATTATTAAAATTTGGTATATGTTTACAATGGAATACTACTCAATTATAAGAAACGACAGTGAGCTAGCACTGCTTATATTATCCTGGATTGAGCTTGAGCCCATTATTCAAGGTGAGGTAACACAAGATCGGAAGAATGGACTCCACATGTACTCATCATCAAATTGGTACTGACTGATTAACACTACAGTGCTCAAATGGTGGTGGTGTTCACTAGGGATTCGGGGGTTAGGTGGTAGACCCACATCTGAGTGATGTGGTGAGCACTGTGGAGGGGAGGGGCATGCTTGAAATGTATTTGGGGATGGGAATTAGCGGTCTCAATAGGGGGAAGGAAATCCTCTAAAACTAATTTATGTGAATAGCTGTACAACTTGGTAAATTTACTAATAACCATTGTACACTTAAAATGGAGTAAAGGCATGGTATGTAAATTATACTTCAATAAAGAAGAAAATATATATATATTTGGCTAAGTAATTCTATATGCACTATTTAATCTTCAGTAAAAACCCAATGATGTAGATACAGTTATATTATAATTTTCATATCATGGATGAGTTAACTTGCGCACAGAGAACTTAAATAACTTTCCCAAACCATGTGTGTATGGAGCCAGGATTTGAATGTAGGAAGGCTAATTTCAGAGCCTGTATTCTTTACCACAAAGATACATCTGATTTAGCTTTGCAAATTGTGAAGAGCGAGAGTTTCCCTGAGGATTCAGTGCCACTCAAGGAAAGTGTGAGTGGCTAGTATGATCTTCAGATTAGAGTAGTTCCAGTTGGTCAGTCCCCTCTACAAGAACTAATGGAAGAACCAGAGACAATCCTGGAACCTCAGATCTAAAATAAATTCTGGGTTTGAACTGAATTGGCTCGGCCATTTGAAGAGAAGGAGGATTCTATTAATTGGACTATTTTGTGGACACCATAAAATTATTATATAGCACAGGAGAATTTGAAGCATACATTTTTTTCTATTGATCTGACTTCTGATCTAGATTTGCAAATAACTGCTGGCAGTATTCTTTACCATTCTACCATTATCTTCAGAAAGGTGTAAAGTACTAAAATTAATGAACCCCTTTATTTTAATTATTGCCTTGGCATATAATTTTCCCCATACATGGATAGCAGTCTATAAGGTGGTTCTAATAAAAAGATCTTTTATTTCATGTAATAGAAATCTCTTATTTTTGTCTTCTTCCAAATGTGTTGATGTCTTTTTATCCATAAATGATTAAGTCAGTATGGCAGAAAAAATAATATTTCTAAGCAGTGAACAGAAATGCAGAAGTGGAATTTACTAGCCAAACACTGCATCTGAGTCATTATACCACAAATAAATTATGTGTCTGCATGAGCAACACATAAACTCATTCGTTCTATTTGTTCTGACATCATAAGACATTTTAAGGAAATGTTAGAAACTTTTAGCTCATTACTATTCATTGAAAAATTTTACTTAGCCACCTGTGCCTCTATGCTTTCTTCCAATCTATGGCCTTTTTTTGTAGAAAAAAAATTTCTAAAAGTAGATATGACATTCCTTTTAAAATCAAATGCCTTCTTCAAAGAAGTTGCTATAATAGAAATAGTAAGTAGTACAGATGGTATAGCTATAAATTAAAGTTTATTTTGACTTAGATACAACATGCAATCATCCATTATTTAATAATAGAAAAATTGGGACTGGTTATATAAACATGAATCCTTTCAGCTGATTCCTTTCATCTCAACCCATCTGTATTTCTAAATCTTGCTGAACCCTATATGCACTATTTTTGTCTTCCTGCTTTTAATGTGATGTGCATTTCCTATAAAAATTGGAGAATAGCTTTCATTTAGGTTAAAACAAATTTTCTTTCTTTCTGATCCCTAAACAGATGATATCTGTAACTGGCAAAAAGAGGTGTGTATTTGTCAGAAAGTTTCCCATGTCCACGTGCTGTTGATACCTGTGCTGACTTCCATCATAGCACTGCTAACAATTTGTTGCCCACATCTGATTGCATCTTTGTTTTCTTTCTCAAATGATAGGTACCTCAAGGGCAAAGGTCATCTTTTATTTTACTGGGTAATCCTAGTTTTTCACACAGTATTTGTTGAGCAAATTAATGTCCCATTGCATTCCTTATTTAGTTAATTATACATCTATTAACAGTAAAAAACTGGTGTCTCTAAGAAAAATATAAATGTAGGCAGCTCTTAAATAAGTACATTAACATTTTGGGGCATCCACAGTATTAATATAACAGTATCTGAACTAGATAGCTAAGGGAGGTAGAAAGAAAACACCAGACACGCTCCTTTTCTTTAAAGTATTTCTAGATTAACGGAAGGAGAGAGTACACTAAAAATGTATGAATGTCTATTATCAAAATAAGTAAAGTCATCCTGTGCACATACAAATGCAAGCCATTGCAAATACAGTCCATTTAGTTAATGCTTAAGTAGGCAATATTTGTATCACCCGTTGTTCTTGAGCTATTGAATCCTAGCTAGATTTTCTGCTGATATCTGGCAAACTTCTAGCCATTTCTTCCAATTGTCCAGCTGTAATATGTTTAGTGGATGAAAAATTTCTACAGTGTTAACTTATAATTCAGAAGGTATAGCCACTATAAAATATTATACCATGTATTTCAAAGCCAAATACACATACTGTATGGAATATCAGATTCTCTCTACCTTACTTACCATGGCTAATTGCAATCTTACCTGAAGTCTAAGCGTCTCTTTCCTTCCCCTCACTCCTGAGAACTTTTAATTATTCTGCTCTGCTCCTTCTGTGGTTTTTCTTTTTTCATCTCTTTGCTGAACACACACACACACACACACACCCTCCTCTCTTACCTAACTTTACTGTGCTTTATCCTTTCTTTTCAGCCTGTTGAAGCATTTGATAGCCTGACATGCTAATCTTCCTGGATATGTTCACAGGAGAGGGATGAAGGTCCTATGTAAAGGTGCATATGAATTTTAGCACTTAGGCGTCAGGAAACAGTATTTTCATTGGATGATCCAGGAGAGTGGCTGTTCAGGGATAATTATCAGATAGTCTGGTCGAGGAGCCCCTCAATGCCACTAAATAGAAGATTGTTTTCTTAACCTATAGGTAGGGTTGGATATCTGGATTCAGGATTGACATGATTGATTGGATACTAGAAGACCAACAGTCTGGAATGATACTGCACGGATTTATAAACAGGGACATCCACTTACTTGATGAGAACTGTGCTAACTGCAGGCGCCATTCACATGTGTCTTAACTGAGGCCCTCTTGTCTTGACTGTATCCTGACAGGGAGTCCAGATAATCTTTTCAACAGGTGATTTTGCTGACAGAGAGTACATTTTCAATTATCCATGAGATGTCTGTTATCATCCTTTCTTTTTGGGTAGGGCAGACTGACCAAGGTCCAAATTAAGACCCCAAAGTCTGAGAGCCTTAGGCTTGGAACTCACCATACAGGTCATTCAATAGAATCCATGGTTGACGTGGGACTATCTCTAGAACCTTTCTCTTTGAACACTAATAATCTACCAAGCTGAGATCAGGATATAACAGCAATAAACACTTCATCTCAGTTGAAGTAGAGCCTAATACGCTTCCTTGGTCAGGTTACACATTAACAAATTGCCTACAGGCTTTGTCTGTGCACTAATAGGTCATGTGGAAGTTGTGGTTACATTATTTCGTTTGTTCATCAAATTTACTGATACCTGTTATATATGTTTCTATTATTTCATGTAGTTTTCTGGATATAACATTTATGGTTTTCATTATTGCATTTCAAATCTAGAATTATTGGTTAGAGTAAATTTTTTGGTTTGGTGTGTATATAAATTTCAGTCGCCATATGCATATTTGTTTCCAGGTTAATAAATATATGCTCTTATTAAATCCTTTTTGGCTTTTGCTTAGGACAAAAGAAAAAGAAGGGAAACATCTGTAACTGCCTGGGACTGTGGTAGGTACTCTATGTTTATTTACTCTTCCCACAAACTTGTGAGGGAGATTCTGTTCTGAGGGTGTAAACCAGTAAACCTAGTCTTGAATCATTTGCTTTATCACACAGCTGGTAAAGTATTCAGGATTTGAAAGAAGGGCTTTCTGACCCTGTGCTCTCTCTACTATCTGGCATGTCCACTCCCAATGCCTTATTGGTATTCGGCGTCCCCACTGTGCCCAGACTTTCTGGGAATCTCTGTGCAACAGTTCTTTCAATGAGATAAATAACAGCTGTGCCTCGACCCTCTATTCCAAAACAAAAACAAGAACAAAAGAGCCCACTCTCTGCACCGTGTCTGCCCATCACTCTTGCAGTCTCCTTTCTCTCTTTCTCTTTTTGGTAAAGCAGCTTGAAGGAGTTGCCCTTCCTCCTTTTTCTCTGCTTCCTCACCTCCCACTCACTGCTCCTCGGTCCCTGTGGTTTTCTTCTGCCCACATTGCTCTGCTCGTTAGATCACTAAATTTCTCTTAGTTCTCAGAACCCTCAGTACACCTTTCTGCTCTTAAATATTTGACCTTTGAAAATTCGCAGTGTTAACCAGTCCTTCCTTCTTGAAACCCCCTCCTGCCTTTTTCCTGCAAGTTCTTGTCTCTCCTGGTTCTCTTCTGCCCGACACCCTGTCTTGTCGTCACTCAGCCCAGGCTCTTTCACTGACTACCTACCTCTTCTTGTTTCATCTGCTCCTTGCATGTCAGGGATTCCGTAGAGTTCTCTCCCCTTTCACTTTCCGCACTTCTCTTTTTCTCATGCCATTCAATTTATTTTCCCTGCGAAATCTTATCTGTTGCCACAGTCTCAACTCCTTAAATATGTCTCCAGTTCCAGACCTTCAATTGAAAGTACCTCCCAATGGGTGTCTCAAGACACTGCAATCTCAGCTCACTACCTTCTCTCGCCTCTTGTCACTGCCTTGCTGAGCACCCCCACCCCATCCCCCAAAGAGTTGATTACTTGGTACGTTGTGATATTATAATGCCTTTAGATTCCCCCCTTATCACTTGATGTATTAGAATTATTTATTTATGCAGCTGTGCCTTCAGTGGTTGATTAGCTATGAAAGAGCTTATCTTCAATGTTTATAATAGTTTTTTTCTATTTTAGCATAGCATCTGGCCTAAAGTAGGGGCTCAGAAAATGTTTACTGAATAAATGACTAATACTGCAGATATGTCTTTACAAACTCAGTTGAATCATTCTGCAACAAATTTGGAAGCACAGTAATAAAACCTACCTTTACAGCTCAATTCTGTGATCTATACAGATGAACTGAATTCCTGAGATAAAAATATGGACTACTTTTGTTAAATATTCTAAGTATGTCACTGAAGAACTCTGCCCAGTTGTTGGCAGGAGCTGGTCTCAATCTCTCATCCTGATGTAAAGAGTTATGTAATATTACCTTAGCTTAGGCCACGATGACTCCATACCAAAGCCCACCAGAACATGGTAGAGTGTTCTAACTCAGTTTCATCAGTTCAGTCCCAGCACTCAAGTATACTAACCATAAGTGCCATCCATGACACTTTCCTTTTCTCCCCTCATCCCTGAATTCATGCTTATAATTACTCCCAGAAGGTTTGACTCAGCTTGTATGGCATCACGCTGGTAAGTTAGAAAACTCTTAAGGCCTTAGCGGTAGCTCTGAAGAATTATATTTCTTTACAACCTAATTTTTCAAACAAAACTAGGACCATTGTAAAGATATTTTTCTTAGTGTTACATAGAATAAAACTGAATTGGATAAAATATAATTGAGCAGGTATTTATAACTATAGTAAATTAGTCAATAAGTGTTGATTGTGCTCTGAGAGTGAGCAAGGCATTATATTAAACACGGTGGGTAATCAAATGAAGAAAAAATGTGGTTCTTGTTTTTAAAGATGTCTGTGTGCTCATTCATTTAGAAATTGATCATGTTTTGTAATAACCTTAGCTAGTCCTGACAACTTAAAACTGCATGTTATAATCATCTTGGTATCTTTAAAATAATACAGATGCATTGGCCCCCCACCAGATGCCACTGAATCAGCATTTTAGAAGATTGGGTCTGGGAATCTGTATTGTATTTTTAAAAAGCCACTTCTCAGCTGATTCTAATGCAGCCAGTGGGATAGCTTTTGGGGATCACTGGTTCAGATTTCACCTAAGTAAAACCCAGTTGAGATACCTGGATATAGCAAAACAAAAGAACCATGTTAATTTATCTCTACATTTTTAGGGACACAATTTTTAGAATTTCAGGCAAATTTATAGTTTAAATTTTGTGAAGTTGAAAGCTCAGAGAAAAGTGTAAGTGCATTTCTTTTATCCCAAATTAAATGTTTGCATTTTTTTCTTATGTGATTTATATACAGTTTGCTTTTTATGCTGAAATGGTTCATGATTCAGCTTTGCTAATGAGTGCTAATAGGAAGAGCATCTGGCATATTGGAATAGAATTAGTTATGGCAATCATGGAATTAAAATCAAACAACAAATATTATTGAGTGTCTACTATGTATGAGGCACAGTGTACAAATCACCAAAAATACTTTTAAAATTAAGAAATAAGAGCAAATATCCAAGCAAGAAGTGATGTAACACAAATTCGTATCTTAGTATCTCTAAAAATACTAATAAAATTAAAAATATTTCTGCCAGTTAAACGTCTGATTGGATCCTTGCATAAAAAAATTGAGGAAATAAGCTATCTAAAAAAAGTAGACTATGGGAGAATAGTAACAATTATTTATAAATAGTATTATGATATTGGGGGCTTATCATAATCCCTCTGATTCAATCAAAGACAACGGAATTAAAGCTGTAGCGTACAGTTAATGCCATTGATGTTGGTGTTATTAATTTTATATCTTTAATGTTCATCAAAGTGGATTTCAAAAGTCTTTTAGTGTTGCATACATTCAGCAGGGTATTTATTAGTTTTCAGTACTCAGTGTGATGGTTAATTCTGTGAGCCAACTTGATGGGACTAAGGGATAGCCAGATAGCTAGAAAAACATTATTTCTGGATGTGTCTGTAAGGGAGTTTCCAGAAGAGAGTAGCATTTGAATCTGTAGAATGAGTGAGGATCACCCACACCAGTGTGAATTGGCATCATCCAATCCATTGAGGGGCACAATGGAACAAAAAGGCAGAAGAAGGGAGAATTCGTGCTCTTTGCTTAAACTGGACACCCGTCGTCTCCTGTCCTCAAACATCAGCACTGCTAGTTCTTAAGCCTTCAGGCTCAGATTGGGACTTATCATTGGCCCCTGGTCTCAGGCCTTCGGATTTGGACTGGAACAGTATCAGTGGCTTTCCTGGGCCTCCAGCTTGCAGTTGGCACATTTCATCTTCTCGGCTTCCATGATCACATGAGCCAATCTCTTATAATCTCTTTCTGTATACCTATAAATATCCTATTTGTTCTGATTCTCTGGAGAACCCTAAGATACCCAGGAAAGTCGACTTACTAATTTTTAGGGCAACTAATATAGAAGTAAAATAGGAAAGAATTGAAGGAGAGTATCCTGATTCATGACAATTGACCCAGAAGCAAAAATAAATTACTCCTTTGGCAAGGAATAAGGTGTGGGGGAGTGGAAGAGAAAGAAAAGTCATAAATGAGGTTGATTTGGTATATGTCATGGTGTGTGGGGGAAATGGAAGAAGTGTCTTTAAAGAAAGGTGGAATAAAATGATTGGAATTCACCACAGCATGTTGTACTGATGTTCTGGAGTCTAGAAAGGCATGGTACTCCTTGAAGTAGATGAAGGGAGAAGGAACTGAAAAGAGGCCAGATCAGTATCTGGTATTATATATAAGTGTTTGCAAGCAGATTTAACTTTCTCCCTCTTTGGTACCAATAAAAAGACAGTTTTGACATTTCTACTGAGAAAAATTCAGAAGTTTCATAACCCTTGCTACATTTCTAAAGAATAAATGAGTTGTATGGTTAGGTTTTTAATATAGCATCCCAAACTCCTGAAATTTCTTACATGATAACAAATCTGTAGGAAACTTACACCTATGAACATAATGAAAATATTTATTTAAGGGTATTTTCTAATGGTTGTGTATTTCTTATAAACATTCTAAATGACTCAGTAGTAACATAGTTTCCTTTATCGATTACATATCTTTCAAAACAATTAAGGGGGGTTGTATTAATGAAAAATAATTCATCATCAGTTGTGACAAATGTTATTCATTTCCCAAGTTCTGGTTTTTTTGGGGTTTTGATTTTTTTGTTTTTGGTTTATCATGATTTTAGTAATGAAAAAAAGAAAAGGTTTTGAATTCTTACTCTTTTTCTCTTTACCCTAGATGCCTATTTATGTTGAAAAGTCTTAAGTTTATTGTTTAGAATTCTTGAGGTTTTATGAGTCTCATTTTGTGATGAGGCATTCATTTATGCAAACACTTGCTACTGAAATTTGGATTTGCAAGTAGACTTTGTTTTATTTTGGTTGTGCTTTATGAAAAATGGGTCAGCTTTGAGGGAAAAAACTTATTACTCGCCAGAGAGACATCATAGAAACAGAAAAGATCATTCATGAAAGGAAACTGGGAATTTAGAAAAACATTTGAATGTAAGTTTTGTGCTTTTTAATTCTTTAAGTCCTGATCTACAAAATATGTGTATATATAGAGGAGTTTTAGGGCAGTGAACATACTCTGTATTATACCGTAATGGTAGATACATGTCATTATACATTTGTCCAAGAGTGAACCCTAATTGTAAACTATGAATACTGGTGATAATGATGTGTCAATATAAGTTATCGGTTGTTACAAATGTACCACTCTGGTGGGGGATATTTATAATAGGGAAGGTTATGCACACGTGGGGGCAAGAGATATATGGAAAATCTCTGAACTTTCTCTGCTTAATTTTGCTGTGAACCTAAAACTACTCTTAAAAATCAAGTCCATTAAAATGTATATGTGTGTGTGTGTGTGTGTGTGTGTGTGTGTGTGTGAGTGAGCATCCACCCATACTAGACCTTATCCCAAAAAGGACTGCATTAATTTATAAAAATACATACAATACAAAAGGATAAATGAAATTACTTGGGCAATCTGAGCCAGAGGAATATCTGTACAAGAATATAAAACATAGTCATGTTCTAAAACAGTTGCTAGGGGAAAGATAAGAATTTGGCTCTAAACTTTCTAAGCCATCAGAGAAAAAGGAAATAATATCCATTATAGAAATTATGGTGTCCACAAGATCAAAACAGATCAGTTTTCTGGACCAAAGCACAGCCTTTCCTAACCCTGAGACCTGAATCTCTCTTGAGTCTTTTTGAAGGACTCTGAGTGATCTAGGGATGGTGCTATCATCATTGTATCCCTTTAATAAGTACAACAGCAGGTTCTGCTTTGCTGTTTATTATAGTGTCTTTCAATTTAGGATCAACAAAGCTGCAGTACAACACTGTAAAAACAATTCAATGAGTTACCAAAATAAGGTAGTCCAAATACACAGCTTTCAAGCAGAATGACATGATTCAAGAAACAAACCATACACAGAATTGCCTTTGTCATGTGTTAAATTGTTCTATTAAGTAAGGAAATAAGAAAATTTAAGTTATAAAAGAAAGCCATACAGAAGAAGAACTTAATAAAAAGAATAACTTCCTTTATGTGTTCAAAATGATAGCTTTGCTTTAGTCCCTCTGGCACTGGGATAATTTATACTTTCCGAAAAGAAAGCAAAAGCCATTGAGGAGATAATTTGTAAGGATGTTTGTTCTCTATACTAGGGAGCTAACCATAGGCATCAAACTCTACAGACCCAATATTTTACATATTTTCTAGGTGTTAACACTTGATAATTTATTTGACTGCTAATAATAAGGCTCTTTGATGGGGTGACTGGTAGGCCTATTCAGTTTATGCTTAGCCTAAGGAAGAAGGAGCAGGCAGAGAAAAGAGGGTGGAGGTCTGGAGACCTTGATACTGGTGGTGGTTGTGTTGATGGATCATCATTAGTAACTCATATTGTCTCTCTATTCTTCCCTTTCCAAAGCCTTTACTCACTATCAAAAGACAGTTTAAATAGGCCAACTTGTAAGAGACAAATGATTTCCTTTTCACTTCCTTCAATTGCAATGCAATGGTTAAAGGACAAAAGTCCTGGGACAGGTTAGCCCATGCACAATAAAAACAACGCATGGTATCAGCACATCACCCTGTAGCTTTTAAGACTTTGAGGTAAAACAGGACAGGTAACACTCCTATTTTCCAGATAGGAAAATTGAGAATCAAGCAGATTAAGTAATTTGTCTGACATTACACAGATTGCGAGTTGGCACAGGCTGGACCATTAATCTTAATTGATTAATGATCTTCTCATTCTAAGCCTTATGATTTTCCTACTATATCATGTGTATAAAACTGCTATTCAGCAAATACTTACAGATGTCTGCTCTGTACCAGGCACTATTCTAGACTTTGGGGACACAGCAAGTGATCCAACCAGAGTGCCTATTCTCAGAGAACTTATCTTCTAAGGAGAAGTAACAGGTAACAACAGCAACAAAAACAAATGAATATTATCTGTTGGTGCTAAATGCTACAGAGACTAGGTAAGGAAGGTAGAGAACTTAGGGGAAGGTGCTATTTCCAATGGGAATGCTGAGATAAGGACTGTCTCATAGGGATGACATTTGAGGAAGATCTGAGGGAAGTGGGGAAGTGCCCTCGGGGAGAATGTTCTTGTTTTACACTAGATGTGATGGCCAAAGTGTATAACTCTGTTTTTAAATACTTTTCTTATATTGGAAGAATGTGCTTTTGCCTATTTATTTTAGACTTTCTTTTTTGTCTCATGTAAAGATTACCATTGGTAACTGTTATTATACTGGTAATTATTATGAGCTGTTCTCAGCTTGGTGGGAGTAAAATCTGCTAGACTAGAATAAATCTAAGTATCCTAAAATATGATAAGATATGGCACAAAATATCCTGGCCATACACAGAGGGTGGGTGGGCTTGGCCTCAAAACCAGGCTGAATTAAATCACAGATGGGGTTTTAGGATATTATAGAATAAAGATAGCCAGAGTTTTATGGCAAGATTGTATTCTCTAGATTTAATCCAATATTCAATTCAATCAGATTTTTTTTTACCCTAGGCATACTTAATTGCTACAATAAAATTTTTGAAAGTAAAATTTCCCTACTTCTCAAAAAGTTTATAATTTAGTTTGCCTAAAACCGAACAAAAGAACAAAACAAAACACACGACATGTAAATGAATTAAATAGTAACACATGACATATAGCCGAGGTTGACTTCATTGGAAATTCTTAGACACTGTTCAAACAACCAGGGTCTTGTTAATATTTCTTTTTTAGTTTGCCCCAGTATCAAAATGTTATTAATACATCCCTTATTCTGTAATCTTAAATTTCTCTATTATATGGAGTCAGCCAGTGATAACGTACAGTTCCTTTGGTCTCAAAATATGTTACCCTCTCTCTGCAACCCCCTAGTTCAGTACTTCTTAACTCTTGCTGCAAGTGAGGAGAGATCACGTGGGGAAATTAGAACAATAGCAACAAAAATGATGCCTATGCTTCATCCCCACGATTGAAATGTAATTGTAAACCTCCTCCCATTAGTTTTTTATACTGCTATAATAAATCTTAATGGCTGAAAACAACACAGATTTATGTATCTTAGTGTTCTCTAGGCCAAAGTGTGAAATGAGTGTTACAGGGCTAAAGTTAAGGTGTGGGCTGGGCTGCATTCCCTCTGCAGGCTCCGGGGAGAATCTGTTTTCCAGCATTTCCAGCTTCGACGGCAGCCCATGTTCCTTCATGGTTCCTTCTTTCATCTTCAAAGCACATCACTCCAACATCTGCTTCTGTCATAAAATCTCTTTTTATTGACTTTAACCCTCTTGCTGTCCCCTCATAAGGACTTCTGTGATTACATTGGGCCTACCCAGATAATCTGGGATAATCTCCCCATCTCAAACCCATTAATTTAATCACATCTGCAAAGTCCCTTTTGCCATGTAGGGTAACATATTCACAGACTCGGGAGATTAGGATGTGGACATATTTTGGGGAAATTATTTGTATATCCTCCCCACCACAGTGTTATTTTGTGAAAGTTTCTCCCAGTGATTCCAAGGTACAGCTGTTTGACAACCATTGCCTTAATTGATGTGTAGAATCTATACAGTTTTTATATTTTTCTTATCTATTGATGCAAGAGGACATAATACTAATAAGAACAACAACATTAATAATGATAATAGCAAACACTTAGCTAGTGCTTCCTATGGGTGGGCACTGAACATTTTTCTTATATTAACTCATTTAATTCTCATAACAACCCTCTGAACTAGGTACCACTCACATGCCAAGATGGGTGAAATATCACATGGCATTTTTTTGCCTGGCCCCAATCCAGTCTAGTTTAGGACAACATCAAGTAACTCTTAAGCAACCTGAACCCTTCTCTCATAGCTCATTATTTAGAAATAAAACACAGAAATTACTAAAAGAAACTAGTTTATTTTTTTTTAAGGTACAACATGCAATAATTCTAAACATCAGGTCATGGATAGCAGTTTTGTTCTATTTTTGATGCCATAACATGTAGTTTTAAGTTTTTAAACTTTTATTTTGAAATACAACACACCTACAGAAAATTGAACAAAACATAGATGTAAAGCTTGTTTTATCACCACAAAGTGAACACCCGTTGTTAACTACCATCAGGTCAAGAAGTAGAATGTTCCCAGCACCCAGGAGGCCTCTAATAAAATGATTGTTGTTTTAAGCCTCTTGATGTTTTTGGTTGTTTGTTACATAGCAATAGATGACTGATATAGAAAGAACTGATATCTTCACAATGTCAAGTCTTCAAAGCCATGAACATAAATATACCTTTGTATTTATATAGGCTCCTTTAATTTTTCTCTAAAATATTGTATTGACTTATTCATTAGACTTCTGTCCCCATTTTATTATGGAAAAAGTTAGAATACTCAAAGAATTTGAAAAAATCTATAATGAATAACTAAATTTCTATCACCTAGATTCTGCAATTAACATGTTATTAGATTTGCTCTACCACAATCCATCCAGCAGTTCATTCCTAAATGCATTAGTCCATCTTTTTTTTTGGATGCATTTCAAAGTAAGTTGAAGACATTGGTAATCATATTAGCATGCATATTATTAACTACAATATTGGTTTGTAGTTTTTAGTTGTTTTGAGAAAATTCACAGGCAATGTAATACAAAAATATCATTCCATAAATTTTAATATGTACACATAGCGGTATTACCTGAACCTTATCACCCTGGAAAGTTCTTTCATACCCTTTCACAATCAACCTGTGACAATTGCCCTGTCCCCCAGAGGCCACCATTTTTTTAAATTTTTTTAACTAGTTTTGCCTACTGTAGAATTTTATAAAAATTGAACCACACAATGCTTATTCTTTCTGTAAATTTTCTTTGACTTAACATGTTCTTGAGATGTCCATGTTAATGCACACGTTCATGTTTTATTCCTTTTAATCATGGAGACTATTTCATTGTACTACTATACCACCATTTGTTTAGTCATTCTGTTGATGGAAGCTAGGCTGTTTCCAGTTTTGAATTACTATGAATAGAACTGTTACAAAGGTTCTTGCTTACTTTATTTTCTTAAAGTGTAGTTTGATAGTAATATAGCTAGGCCAGCTTTCTTTCGGTTAGTTTTTGCATTATATATCTTTTCCCATTCTTTTGTCTTCAACAGTTGGTGTTCTCATGTATTAGATGTGTTTCTTGTAAACAATATATAGTTGGGTTTTGTTTTATTTTATCCATTTTGACAATCTTTGTCTTTTAATTTGAATATTTAATATATTAAAAATCTCATAATTATTGGTATATTTAGCATTAAATTTACCATGTTACTATGTTTTTTTCTATTTTTCTTACCCTTTTATGACCCTTTTTTCTTCCTTTCTTTGCCTTCTTTTAGATCAAATAACATTTATTATTTTCTCTTTCCTCCTGTATTTGTCCATAGCCATATGCAGTATGCTGTTACTATTTTTTCAGAGGTTACCATGGAGATAATGACACACATCCCTCCCTTATCAGAGTGGAGTGAACACTGTTACTTTTACCTTCTTCCAGACAATTCAAGAGCCTCAGAACACTTTGACCATATTTATTCTCCTCCCCACTTTCATATCTCTTTTGTATTTTATCTACTTTATTATTCACATTCTAAAACTCTATGATGTTACTATTTATTGCTTTATCCTGTTACTATTCATTTAGGCTATCCACATATTTCCCATGTCATTATTCTTCATCTCTTCTGTATCTCCGAATGCCTATCCATTTTCCTTCTGCTTAAAGAATATTTTTTAGTTCTTTCATTAATGTATGTCTACTGTGATTAATTCTCTCAATCTTTGTTTGTCAAAATCTTATTGCCATTTGACTGTCCTTTCTGATGAATATTTTCTCTTGTATGGCGCTTGGTTGGCATTTATTCTATTTCAGGACTTTGAGGTTACCATTCTGTTTTTTGGCCCTCATCCCCTTTTTATTTTGTGGAGAAGCTGGCTGAAGTCAGGCTAATTGTGTTACTTATGAAGATAATTTGTTCTTTATCTCCCTCTTGTTGCTTCCATAATTTTTTCTTTCTGTTTAATTTTCAGCAATTTTACTATGAAGTATACAGATCTGCATTTATTTTTACTAATATTTATTTATCCTACCTATGGCTAATGGTCCTTCTGGAATCTGTGGGTTCGTGGCTTTTACGAGGTTTTGAAAAATAATTGGTGTATTTGCTGCTACCCTATTCTTTCCTCTCCTTCTGGACTCCTATTACTCTTACTATCTCAACCCTGTTTTTTCCCTCTTCTCTATTTTTCATCTCTCAGTGCTTCAATAGGAATATTTCCTTCTCACTTATTTTCAGCTCACTAATTTTCTCTTTAGTTGGACTACTCTACTATTAATACCCTTTGAGTTTTTAATTTTGATTACTGTATATTTTTTTTTTGTTCTAGAGTTTCTATTTGGCTCTCATCAATAATTTCTAACTGTCTGCTGAAATTCTAAATCTTGTGTTTTATCTTCTCCAGTATGGAGCATAGTTATTTTAAAGTCTTTTTCTGGTAAGTCTAATATCTGGAGCTCCTGTTTTTTTCCATTACCTGTTGTTTTCCATCAGTTCTCATTCTTGTTTTGTCTCCTTATATACCTGGTCATGTTTTATAGTGTGTCAGACATATATTTGAAACAGTAAAGACATAATTTAAGGCCTAGGATATTATCTTTCCCCATAGTATTTACTCCACGTCTGCAGCTCCTGGGGATCTAGCAATTCAAGATTACTTTAGTCCAATCTCAGGGTTCGAAATGACTGGAAGGTGAACTGGAGTTTCCAATGAAGATTTGGAGCCCCAACCCAAGTGAGAGGGGCTCACCCCTTGAGAAAGCCTTAGCTCTAATTACCACTTCAGCTTCTTAGCCTCCTAATCTTCCCTCTGGAACCAGCACATGCTTGTAGGAGAAAGCTGGCTTCAAAAGTTAGGCTGACCTACCTGAGCCTCAGTCTTCCTCTGGAATCTGGCATCTTCATGCTTTGCTATCTCATTTGCTCTAAGATGCCTTCAAAGAGATGTTTTCTGATTCTATTTTTCTAATTAGAGGGAATGATTGGTCTAAATTACTTAGCTTCAATTATCTGAAACAGAAATCATTGCCTTATATTTCAGTGAACATTCTAGCCCCATACCAAACATAATGTAATAAAATATTCTTATTTATTTATCAAAAAATCATGCCTTTTTTAAATGACTAATATACTCAGTCTACCATTTCATAGATGAGGGAAAAGATAAAGCATTTCTACATATTTTGTGTATCATTAAAAATTATAACTACATAATTATGTATGTATTCTTTACAGTATATTGACTAAAATAAAATCACTTATATAATGTGCAAAGATGCTGAATTATCTTTAAATCCTAAGAGGGTCAAGAAATTGTATATTTCTGTTCAAAGGTATTTGAAAATGAACTCCTTTGGCAAAAAGGGTAAGGGATGCTAATTTAGGGACTTGAATGCCAAATTAAAGGAATTGATGCTTGGCAGAATGGTCAACATTGTTTTTAGGAAATCTATGCCTAGATAAAACGGGCCTTTTTACAACTGAGATTGAAAGTTGGGAAATTAAATAATTTTCATAAACTCCCTGAAAGTTTTCTTTTCTACTTTTTTAAAAATAATCTTCTGGCTTACTTACGTGTTGATAAATGGTTTATATTCTGTAACTGTACTGTTTTCCTAGAGTCTCTTCTTTCATGTGAGTAAATTATAGATATCATTAAACATATTTTTGAAACCCAATAAAATAGAACTTTTTTTAAGCTCAATATTTGCTCTTGGAACTTTTGTTTTCTTGTGTAATTAAAATGCATAAAGAAAAAAGTTAAGAGAAAAATGAAAGCAGCAGGAGAAAGGATCACATTCCTATTAGCAACAATAGTTATTAATAGTATTATGCATGCCTAGAAATGACCATAAAAAGAAATGTGTGAATATGGAGTTTACGTGAACAAAAAATGTTCTTGATTTCCAAAGATGGTGCAATTTTAAGAATTATAAAATGCTACACAGAATGGAAAAGCAGAATCAAAAATTAAGGGACCACAATTTTTTCTTACCAAGTGTCCCGGTACTTTGAGGAAAGTATACCAACCCTTGACATGGCAATACTTTTATTTTATTACTCAAGAACTCAGAATCGTGTCTCAAAGAGGCCCAGGTCATCCAATCTTCAGGCTTCAATTTTGATACGATACTTTCCTCATGCCTTTGACTTATTTAAAATCTCATTTATTAATGATCATATTTACATGCTCTCATTTTTTACATGTGAAATGAAAAATGAAATTGATCATTTGGTCAGAATACCAAATCAATTAATAAAAGATGAACTTCAGAAAGGTCAGATAATTCAAATTCTGTTTACCTGGAGTTATTTTTAGACTAACTATAAATAATTTCTGACTTTATCTAAGAAATGCTGGACATTTTCTTCCCAATGACATTTCTCTAAATGAAGAAGAAAAATAGCTAGAGGCCTGCCTGGTGCATTTTTCTTTTTAACAATAATTCTCTGCATACTGCATAGCATGGCACATAAGTGATTTGCCACTTACTGCATATGTTCTGATAATAATTCTGGTTATGGATTAAGGTGAACAATGGGAGGAGGTGGAAAGCTAATCACTGATAACCATATTATTTTAGGTCTACTTATGCTATTGATTTCATTTATTTCCTTATGATGTCATTTTGCTCACAGTAAACAAGAAACGTTGCCTAAACTATTGGCTGCTTGCTGCTTGTTTGGTGTTCACAGTCGAGGTCCCCAGAGCTCCCTGAGCTTGTCCATCAGGAGCCTGAGGATACGGAGATGGCTGACAGTCTGGTGGACTCTCCCTCTCACCCAGACCAGGGTATCATCCAGACTTTGCCATTTTATGTGCAGCAGCCACTTGTGATTTTTCTCTTTATTTGAGAATGGGCAGGAAGAAGGAAGAAGCCAGATTTATTTGTGGGACTACATTTTTTTTTAAAGTCTTCTGTGATGGCTGTGAAATAAAGAGCATATCAGTTAGTAACTGGCATATATGACAAACACAATTTTCCAGAGGCAAGTTACATCGCTAAATTATATAGAGACATTAATCCTCCTAGAAAAAAGTATAGTTATTTACTTAACAATCCTGTGTGCCTCTGGGGTAAAAGTGTCTTAAAAATAGGAGGCGGGGCTCCTGAAGGCTGCGGTGCAAGAGCAGAAGCTGTAAACTGTTTAACTGGGCAGTTAGTTCTCCATTCTGGGACTCAATTGTATAATCTGAAAAGGGTTGGTTCAAAGTAAAGCAAAACAAGAATTAGTTAATAATTAAAACTGCATATTAATAATATCAGAGTCCATTGACTCATAAGAAGATAAAATCAAGACAATGAATGACCCCTGAAGGTCAGTATTCAACCGAATAAAGATCCTTCAGGCTTGGATACCAGCAGGTCATGTGACAACTCTTTCTTCCTGAGACAAGGCAGGAGGCTTAGTTCCCTAGATCGACCTGCTGAACCCCACCTGTGGGAACTTCCCAAGCTGCATGGATCTTTCTTTCTTTTATTTCCTATTTTTCTTCTTCTACTTCTTTTTAAAATTCATTCCTTATTTGGTTTGGCAAATGTTCTTTGAGTTTCTCTTTATGTTCTAGACACTGGAGTTACAGCAGAGAATAAGCAAGACCAAGTTTCTGCCTTCACAAGTCTTACATTCTGGGGGGATAGAAACAATAACAATAAATAATTTTTTAAGGGAAAAAAAGATGCCATGGAACATACTCTTAGGAAATAAAATGAATTCTTATATGATGCAACATCAGGTCATGATCAGAACTACGAAGAAAAGTAAAGCCAGGTGAAGGGATAGAACATGACGGGAAGGGAGTGCTTTTTCAGTGTTTATTATTTGTAAACTCTCATAAGGTTATTCTGAACAGGAGAGACCCAGCAGCTCGCCCGTGTCTGAATTACATTGTATTGTATTTAAGTAGCTGCACTCTGCAGTTAAACTGCCAGGTTTAAATCCCAGCTCTATTACTTGCTTCTTTGGGGATCACAGGTAAATTATTTGTCCTCTGTGCTTCAGTTTTCTCATTTATAACATGGGGATGATCACTGTAACTACCTCAAAGTGTTGCAAAGATTAAGTGAAAAAGCATGATATCAAGTACCTAGTATGATACCTATACTAACTTGAAAAGAAATGTTCACCATTATGATTAGCAATATTACTGAGTTATAACTGAGTTTATATACTTTTTTCACCCAAAATAAAGTTGTGAGAATTTCTTTGTCATTAACTATTCTTTGGAAAAACTATGCAGTATGTTGTACTATGTATTATTTTTCACTTGGGCATTTTCTTTTTCTTTCTTTCTTTATTTTTTTGAGACCAGGTCTAGCTCTGCTGCCCAGGCTGGAGTGCAGTGGTGTAATAACAGCTCACTGTAGCCTCAAACTCCTGGGCTCAAAGAATCCACCCACCTCAGCCTCCTGTATAGCTGGGGCTGCAGGCATGTGCCACCATGCCTGGCTAAATTTTCAATTTTTTTTAGAGATGGGGTCTTGCTATGTTGCCCAGGCTGGTCTCCAACTCTGGCCTCAAGTGATCCTCCTGCCTCAGCCTCCCAAAGTGCTGGGATTGCACTTGTGAGCCACTCCACCTGACCATTTTTCTGTGATTGGATGTTTCCACAATTTTACAAATGGGTTACACTTCACAAAGTTGATATTCTCCCCTTCTCTTCCCATATTTAAACTAAAAAGGAAATATAAACTCATGTTCTAATTTATGTTTTGCTGTTCCATGGTTAATATTTTGTAATTTGTTGTTTAATTCTAAAGAGATTTACAAACCATTTAAAGAAGTTAAAAGTCAGAATCAGAATTTCTATATTTAAAAATAATAAGTTAAAAGAGATTAAGATCTCTGTTATTGGACTCTTCGCTCAGAGGATTTTTCTCTCCTCTGTACTATGAGCTCCTTGATCTATAAATGGATTCTTGGTGCCTGAAATGGTACAAGACACATCATGGCTATTATAAGATTTTTCCATAATTATTCCAAGATACCTGTTTCAGTAAAATGAAATTTCTACCCCAAACTTTGTGAGGTCATTTTATACCCACCTCTCTGGGAGTGTTTTTTATGAAGACAGGCATTTGATGTGTATTTATTAATTTTATTTCATCCACTATTTTCCCACTTAGGCTCTTTGGGTTCCTAAAATTGCAGACAATCAACATGGTGGTGCTTTAATCTAATCCTACTTTCCAGATTTTATTGTCATCTTACTAAGTGCACAATTTTCTGCAAAGGATTTAATTTTATCTTGGAAACTAATTTCAACCCCCATGACCACTCTTAACTCTTTTCTTCATTAAACCAGAAAAGAATTTTTTAATCATGGTTTTGTGCCCCCTTTTCTGTAAGGAAATGGAGACATCTGCTCCCTTTGCCTTTCTTGTGTGGTCAATGACCTATCAGAGTGATTAAGAGAAAATAAAGCATCTATTTGAACATCAGGTATATTAAAATTTTCTTTGTATTTGGACAAATACATTATCATTCTTCATGATCTCTGATAAAATTAATTATAGCAGAGTCAACTTCTGATTACTGGAGTGTAGATTAGTCATTATGTGGATAACAATGACTAATTTTTGGCTGGGCGTGGTGGCTCACTTCTGTAATCCTAGCACTCTGGGAGGCGGAGGCAAGAGGATCGCTTGAGCCCAGGAGTTTGAGGTTGGTGTGAGCTAAGCTGATGCCACAGCACTCTAGCCCAGGCAACAGAGTGAGACTCTATCTCAAAAAGAAAAAAAAAAAAAAAAACAGAACAAAAGCAAAACAAAAACAAACAAAAAATGACTAGTTTTTAATTCCATATGGTCTTCCCCTTGGTGCTTAACACGTACTTGGCCATTTTCCTTCTGCCACTTCGTGTTTACTTAGAGAATGTAAAGTACATTTTATAATATTAGATGAGGCAAAATTTAAATAAGAATGCAAATATGGAGCATAAAATACACGAATTATAAAACCTAATACAAATACTTTTTGATTGCTTTTTAGTTTTGGATTATTTATAACACTGTGTTTTGTCTGTTACTCAAAACAACTAAAAGCCAATGATACTGTTTTTATAGAAATCTCTTCTATTGCCAAAAATTTTTACTTGGATAATTGGCAGAGTTGATGATTAACAGGAATCATTCATATTCTCATGAAAGCACAAGCTAACAAAATTATGGTAAAGTTTTCTATATTAAATGAAGCAGCTTTTTAAAATTGTTGTTGTCATTGTGTTTGTTATCTGTTACTGAATTAAGCACAGATAATATGAACCATCTCCTTTTTGTTTTTAGTCTGACTTCATAGAAAGGAGGCTTATAAAAATTACTGTGTGTTAGATCTTTCTCTTAATGTTTGATCTGTTTTAATGACTGGATGAATGGCCACAGGTTAAGTTAGGCTCATGCAAGTTTCTACAACTGGTAGAAAAGTGATAGAGTTTGCATTGTGTAGGCTGTTGTGGTTTAATAGAAAGAGCATGAAATTTGTAGTCAGAATAGATTTCAGCTTATCAGTTAATTAGTACATGAGCTTTGACAAGGCACTTGACCTTGCTTAAGGTTCCATTTTTCCTCAACTCTAAGATGGATCTAACATTTTCTTTGTACTTATTGTGAAAATCAAAGGAACCATTTATAAAAATACTTTGTAAACTGTAAAGCATTGTATATCAGTTATTCCTATTAATATATAAGAAAAATTTTTGCTGCTGACCCAGAAACTTATTGATGTCATGGCTTCATCCTGGAGGTACAATAAGATTAAGAAGCAGGGTGGTTCCATAACCCTCAGCTATGTTGTGTAGAAATGCTTAGTTTCTAGAACAACTCAGTGAATTTCAGTGGTAAAACTCTAGGAAAACTTCATTAGCTCAGGTCCTCTCTGTCCAGCAAATTTATGATTTTCATTTCATTGAGCTAAAGCATATACATCTGGAATATTCATAAATGAATATTTCAGTATGAACTGAAATAATTTTAGACCCAGAACGTTTCTGGGAACAGAGAAAGAATTAAAAACCAAACAGAAATGGGATACACTGTGGAATTAGAAGTCAACATCAGAATTAGTGCTAACTTACTCTTTCATGTTGAACGTGACTTCCCTTCTTCTTTCCTGTAATACCGTCTGAAGAGTCCCTTTGTGCTTCTGAACCAATGAGTGGAAGGAATCGTAGACTAGTGGGGCTTGGCACCTGGAAGTCATGAATAAGTTAGTCAGACAGGCTTTAAGTGATTACTTCTGTAATATGAATTCAGGGGGTGAGGGGTGAGAAGGCCCACCTTCTTCAAATTATACCCCCCCACTGCCCACTATTAATTCTTGAGAGCTTACCCTTAGAATCATCTGTTATCTTAAGTGTTTGATACCTGTGACGATGAACATGTTCTTGGCAAAGATAAGTAACATTTAATATAAAAGTTAAGATTAAGTTGAAATATTTGGTCTTTGGTTTATCATTTCCTGGGTTACTTAATAAGTTCTTTAACAGAGGTTACCTGGACTGGAGACTTGAAGGGTACATAGGGATTTGGAGGGAAACAAGAGATGGATCGGTCCTGTATGGAGGGGCCACACAGGCATGGTCACAGAAGTAATGGAGAGACCAATGATGCTTAAGGCATGGCAAGTAATTTGGTGTGGCTGGAGGATAGGGAGAGTATGGGGAGAATGTGGTGGAAAAGGAGGCCAGATCGTGGAAGGTTAGTAGGCCAGGCTGAGGCATTTGGATTTTATCCTGTAGGTGATAAAGAGCCACCAATGTGAAAAAGAGATAAGTGATCCAGGCCATTGACACACGGAACCCGAGACTTCTGTGGGGTTGGACACAGTACATTTATGGAAACTTCGGTCAACTTGGTTATGTGATTTTCTCCAACCTTGCTTGGTAGCCTGGGGTCAGAAATGAGATGGCAGATTCCTTATTGCTCTGTTACTGTCTAGTTAGTCTCAGAAACCTCCAACTCACCTTGTATATAGGCAGAGAACCGAAAACAATCCCTGCCTCTCTGTTTTCAGTCATAAAACCTTCCAAAGCATGTCTTCGAATCTGCAAAACAAAGGAATGAATGTTTAATGAAAAGGGCACATTCCATCAGTGGCAAAATAACTGGGTTCATATCCTGACTCTGTCTTATTAGCTGCATGATCTTAGGCAAGGTCCTTGCCTGTCTACTAGTTCCAAGAATCATACACATATATATACCTTATATATATATATAAATAAAGTGCTATTCAAATGTAAGATTTGGTATCATCATATTATCACTGGTAGCAATTTATAAAAAAGAAATTAATCACATGCCTTGAGTTGTTGAAAAAAGAAATTAACAGAAAATAAGTGAAAGGATAAACATTATGTAATCAAAAGTGAAAAGGAATGGGCAAAACTAAGATTACTGATGAAAATCTGATAATCCTAAGTGAAAGGCATTTTAATTCAACTTCAGCATTGAACCTTTGTTATTTTACCAACCAACTGAGGTAAGAAGAGGGCAAGGCTTGAAATATTTGGAGCATTCAATTATTTCAAGGGCTCTAAAAACCTTTCTAAAGACTTCCCCAAATTTATTTAATGTTTCATTTAAGTTACTTCTTAAAAACATGATTTATTACCTCTAAGTTGAAAAAGAATATTAAAAGTGAATACCAATCTTTATTTTTAGCTTATACTATTTTAATCCTATTAACAAAATTGAGTATCTGTTACATGCTATGTACATATCTTTGCCCATAAAGAGCTTATGATTTAGTGGTGGGGGTAGGAAGTAAAGTTAAGTATGTAAATTAAAAAATTCCAATTTAATGTAGAACATGCTAAGACAACTTGTTATCAGACACAAAGCAGGGAGAGATTGGGGCCTTTGGAGAAAGTGGAACTAGCATTTATTGAGAATCTAAAATGTACTCATTTAATCCTCACAACTCTTTGAGGAATATTCGGATGAGGAAAGAAATAAAATAACTTATCTAAAATTAAACCTAAACACCCTGTTTCTTGCCTCCTTATCACCCTGTCTTTGGGGGAAAAAAGCTGAATTCCATTTGGACAGAAAGTAGAGTTTTTAAAAATTGTTTTATTTGAAAAACATTAAATAGTCATTAAATATGAAGTAGACACTGTTAAAGAATAAAGACATACTGAACTTTCAGTGGACATTCATGTATCCACTGCCCTATTTTACAAATTGGAACAACACCTTCAACTTTGAACTTCTCAGTGTGTGGTACCCTGGTCTCACTCCTGCTCATTTGACCTTAGACATTAATATTAACAATCCATTAATAATAAGAGTCCTGAATTTTGTGCTTTTAATTCTCTTGCTTTTGTTTATATAATTTTACCTTGTATTCTTCTTGTCAAATATTTTCTTAGCTTTACCTGTTCTTGACTTTTACATAAATGAAATTATGTATTAATATATACTTAGTGTAAAACTTTTCTCATTCAATAACATGTTGAATTCATTCACATAGGTGTTACTCTAGTTCATTTATTTTTATTGCTTTACAGTATTCCAATTTATGAATATGCCATAATTTATTTGCCCACTATACTGTTACTGAGCATTTAGGCTGCTTTCAGGTGTTTACTGTTACAAACAGTACTTCCTCTAAGCATTCCTGTACCTGTCTCCTAAGCACATGTTTGATGGTTTCCCCAGGGTATATATTTAATAGGATATGCCTATTTTCAACTTTACTAGATAGTACCATGTTGCTTTCCAAAGTGGCTCTACTTATTTACACTACTATCATGAGCAGATAAGTGTTAAGATTGTGCCAGAAGACACCAACACTTGATATCATCAGACTTTTCTATATTTGTCGATCTGGTTTCAGTGAGGGATAATCGCTGGGGAGTTCTACTCTGCCATCTTGCTATGCCCCTTTGTTTTTTTTGTTTTGTTTTAATTTCAGAATATTATGGGGGTACACACATTTTGGTTACATAATTTGCTTTTGTACAGTTTGAGTCAAAGTTATAAGTGTGCCCTTCACTCAGATAGTGTACATTGTACCCATTAGCTGTGAATTTACCCATCCCCTACTCCTGCCTCCCACCTGCGTGATTTCCATTGAGTTTTATTTTCATATGTGCACAAAGGGTTGATCAATTAGTTCCAATTTAGTATTGAGTACATGTGGTGTTTGTTTTTCCATTCTTGTGATACTTCACTTAGACGACTGATCTCCAGTCCAATCCAGGTTGTTATAGATCGCCACTTTTTTATGGCTGAGTAATACTCTATGGTGTACATACACCACATTTTATTAATTCATTCATGTATTGGTGGGCACTTGGGTTGTTTCCACATCTTTGTGATTGTGAATTGTGCTGCT
>CAUYRT010081676.1:0-16433 GCA_963574885.1 Lepilemur ruficaudatus | reverse complement strand
TCTCTACTATAAATAGAAAGAAATTAATTGGCCAACTAAAAATATATAGAAAAAATTAGCCAGGCATGGTGGCGCATGCCTGTAGTCCCAGCTACTCGGGAGGCTGAGGCAGAAGAATTGCTTGAGCCCAGGAGTTTGAGGTTGCTGTGAGCTAGGCTGATGCCACGGCACTCTAGCCCAGGCAAGAGAGTGAGACTGTGTCTCAAAAAAATAAAAATAGTGTTAAAATAAATTACCATTGTTTTTATTTTTTGGTCACAATGCTTAACTTTGAGTTGAGGACTCTGAAAGATTTTCATACAAATTCTCAGTATCTCGCACGTGCAGGAAGAGCTCCTTTGTCTTCCTGAGACTGACCCTGTGGGATGGACGTTGCTTTCCTTGTCCTCAGAAGTTTCAGGTTCTGTGTTTTTAACCCAACAGGCTTGGCCCTCCAAGCACCTTCTTGCATAGGCAGGAAACATGCAGACCCCCCAGCATCTGAAAGGGATCTGGGGCTGTTTCAGGAAGCAGAACAGGAAAGACACAAGCAGGTGAGGCGCGGAGGCTCCAGGACCCACCTCAGCCCCCAGGGAGGCAGGCTGGACAGAGGCTCTTCCAGCTCCCCACGGCTGCCTGGGCATCAGGTCCCCAGAGAACTGTTAGGGCCCCTAAGAATCACATTTTTGTTATTTTGGTGGGGGCAGATAGTTGGTGGGCTTTTTTCCCCAGTGACATCCCTATGACACTTTGTTTTCACAGTGTGAAGGGCTGGGCCGAGTCTCAAATGGTTAGTCCTGGTGGGATTTCCAGCCAGCTTGTTTTGCACTAACCTGCTGGCTTCATCAGATCGATCTACTGGTTAAGATACCGCAGTGCCAGAGACATGGTCTTCAACCCTATGTCTGCCACGTACCACCTATGGGATTCTGGGCACTTACCCTCTCTCAGCCTCGGTCTCCACATCTGGAAAATGGGGTGAGGGTGATAAAGCTCCTCTCCATGAAGATGTCCTGAGAAGAAATGATGCTGCTAGTAAGCCGCATCATTGTACATCTGTACATCATGGTACCGGTGACATCTAAGCCACTGGCCTTAGGAAGTAGGGGGTGGCAGTGTGAGGTCCCAGCAATGCCTCTGGCCCTAACTGTACAACAACCTCACAGGTGTGAGCTGGACAAGGACAGCACACAAGTGCTTTTGTGTAGGAACCTGTGGGCCTGAGTATGAGGGAAAACATGTCTAGAGTTGTCTGTTCAGGGAGATAACACCACCGGCCAGTTCAGCAAGAAGCAAAGGCAGACTGTCTGCCGTCCTGAAGCCTGAAAAGCGGGTAAGGAGGGGCTGTCTCAGCAAAGGCTCTAAGGCCCGGTTTATAAAAATAACCCACTAAGTCCCTCATGGGGCACAGGCAGCAACCCCCATTCCCTTCTTCCTGCTCCTCACACCTCAAGAGAGATGAGACAGGCAGTCATTAGTTATTTCAGAAACAACCAGGCGGCACTCACCACTCCAACAGCCGAGGCTGCAAATGCCAGGTTGGTTTTAATTACGTTCCGGGAAAATAGCTGCACCCATCAATCACACGCCCACCCTGCTGAGTGCCCATGGTGAGCTGGCCTGGGCGAGGGATGGTACCTAGTTCTGGCCCTCAGTGAGCTCTTAGGGTGACCTGGAGGGGGTAAGGAGAAGGACCACCGGGGAGCAAGCTGGTCCTCTGCTCTGGGACGCTGGCTCAGTGTGACAGCTGGGCCTTTGAGTGTGGGAAGGACTGCGGTGGGTGGGGAAAAGATCCTCGGTTGTGTCCAGGCTCCTCACTCCTCAGCTGTGTGACCTTGAGCAAGGCATTCATCCTGCCTCCGTCTCCTCATCCTAGGCAGTTGGTCAGGAAGTGGAAACATCATACTGTGGAAGCCCTGGGAACAGCCAGCTGGAAGAAGAAACCAAGGCTCAGGAACATACGAAGACTTCCTGAGGCCACACAGCAAGTGGGCCTTCCAGGCTTGTGACTTCCATGCCCTCTTTCCCAGGGCCTCCTACAGTTCTCTCCTGTCCCCAGGCGCATCCCTCGGGGCCACACGTGCTTGGTGGCTGCTCTCCTCCTGCCAGGCTGCAAACAAGCCCAGCTACCCCATGAGCCTCCTTCTCCTCCGCACTTGAGGTCTGTTACATAATCTCTGCTTCTTGAGTTCTCAGAGCAGGTTTAAATGGTGGCTCAATTCAAAAGTGAGGAGTTAGTGCTCTCCTTCATAAGCACAAAAGAAAAAAAGTAAGGAGTTAGGACATGATGAATTCTAACACTGGGAAATGGAAGGAATTTTCTCTTCTTTTTTTTTTAGAAGCTCTGAGGCCTGGGTTGGAGTGCAATGGTGCAATCATAGCTCACTGTAACCTTGAACTCCTGGCTCAAGTGATCCTCCTGCCTCAGCCTCCCAAATAGCTGGGACTACAGGCGGGTACCACCACACCCAGCTAATTTTTTAAAAAAATTTTTTGTAGAGACAGGGTCTCACTATGTTGCCCAGGCTGGCCTTGAACTCCTAGCTTCAAGTGATCCTCTCACCTGGGCCTCCCAAAGTGCTAGGATTACGGGCCTGAGCCACTGTGCCCAGGCTAGAATTTTCTTTTTACCCAGGAATCCCTCTGAACTCTTGTGAACCCTGGGATTTCTGTTCTGAATTCTGGCTATTCTCACTGCTTCCACAGTATAATGTTTTCAGATTCCTGACCAATAGCTTCTGTCTGAAGCAGTTGCAAACAGTGGTTCACACAGTCTGATTGCAGCACACGGTAGCCTGGTAGCCAGGCCCTGGAACCTCACTGTCTGGATTCCAGTCCCCACTCCAGCACTTAACTAGCTGTGCGACCTGGAGCAAGTTGCTTCACTAACCTGTGACTCCATTTCTCACAGGAGAAACGGGGATAACGACAGGGTTGTTCTGAAGTTTAAATGAGATCGCACATGTAGGTGCTTAGCCTGGTGCCAGGCCCAGAACAAGGGCTCAGTGACCGTTAGCTAATAACAGAACTATCATAGGTCATTCTGTAGGTCTGTCTCCCCACCTAGAGTGCAAGCTCAAGCTTGCGGAGGCAAAGATCATGTCTGTCTTGTGCCTTGCACATAATTGACACTAAAATAAATTTTAAAATAAATAAATAAATGAAATGAAATTGAAATTTGCCGAATCTGGAAATCACATGAGTAGGATTCTGGTTCTTGGTGTTGGTGCTTTGGAGTT
Source organism: Lepilemur ruficaudatus (assembly GCA_963574885.1). NCBI lineage: Eukaryota > Metazoa > Chordata > Mammalia > Primates > Lepilemuridae > Lepilemur > Lepilemur ruficaudatus. The sequence goes on along the minus strand of CAUYRT010081676.1, from coordinate 13,215 downwards.
CTGAGACTCATGTTCTGAAGGAGTGATATTTTAGGACTTGCATTTATGCTCATACTTCTCATATTCGGCTCATACAGGATTGTACATCATTGGATTTGTCCTTTTTTGCTTATCTAAAATACTATAATGCAATTATGTAATTGTTCATTGAATATTTGCCTCCCTTCCTAGACTATAAAATCCATTAGGGAAAAGCCGCTGCCTGCTACGATGACGCCAGCCTGCTGCACCCTGAGGCCTAGCACTGGGCCTGGCAAACATGAAACACTCAGTAAATATTTCTCAACTGGCTGCTGGCTCCAAAGTTGAGCAGATTAGTTAGTGAAGACAGCGGTTAGCGCATAGAGAAACCGAAACCTTGCTTTTTAAAATGACTGGTGAAATACTAGCAAAAGGTTAATGCTCTTGATAATAATACATTAAGACATATGCAATTAGAGTAAGAATTAGTTTAATATAAACAGCCAGGATCACTAATTCTTAACTACTGTTCATTACTGCTAGGCTTAACCTTGCCTTAGGGCTCAAGAAAATATCTTTTAACTCAAGCAATCCTCCTGCCTTGGCCTTCCAAAGTGCTGGGATTATAGGTATGAGCCACCATGCCTGGCCTTTTCTCTTCTCTTTTGGAGGAAATTGCTTTTAGCTTCTCCCCTTCCCTCTTGACCAATTACTTAGCCGGGTGTACTATAAAATAAAGTTTACATTAAATCGTTTCCATGGCAACCTCAGAAACCAGCTCTCCGGTTTTAAAGCAATCATATACCTTTTCCAATTCAAGCTTGCCAAAAAGTAACTTTTCTTTAAAGTACACAGACAGAACCTAACAAGGTTTGTAAAGAGAGAGGAAGTATTGCTCAAGACAGGGGTCCCTTGATAGAGAACATGAGACAAATTCCTGAAAAAAAAAACTCCCATAAATCATGGTTATTTACATTGTGCTATAGCCATTTTAAGTCTGCCTAAGAAAGTTTGTTGAATTATAAATATTGGGGAGAGCTCTCGTTTTTGGAGCCCGCCCACTACGTGCTAGACACTGGCCTAAGCACTTTGCATCCATGAATTACCTCACTTAATTTAATCCTGGCTGCATCCTGCGGAGATTTTTGCCCACAGACCATCACTAGAGCCACTGGGCATCTGTTCCCATGGAAAATGTTCCAGTCCGAAAATTAACTACTTGGAATTGAAGTGTTCTTCCACGTACCTCCTAATAACAATAACAGCCACCATTTACTGTGCTATGTCCACTGCCAGGAGATTTGGCTGCTTCATCTCGGTTAATCATTAGAACAAGCTCAGGAGGTGGTGTTAGCCCCTATTATGGATGGAGAAATTGAGGCTCAGGGAGGGAAAGTGACTTGCCTGCATGGCTAGAATGTTGCAAAGTTGGGATTTGAACCCAGGTGGGTTCAGTCCCGTCTTAGTCTGTTCAGGCTGTTATAACAAAATACCATAGACTGGGTAGTCCGTAAACAACAGATATTTATTGAGGCACTCAAAGATTCAGTGTCTGGTGGGGACCCATTTCCTAGTTCATTCATGGTGACTTCTTGCTGTGTCCTCACATGGAGAGGGGTCTCTCTCAGACCTCTATTATAAAGGGCACTAATCCCATTCATGAGGGCTCTGTCCCCATAACCTAATCACCCTGCAAAGGCCACATCTCCTATTATTATGATGTGGGGAGTGAGGATTTCAACATATGAATTTTGGTGGGACAGAAATATTCAGACCATAGTAGTTCCAAAGTATGTACACTTGTCACTCTGCCTCTCCCCAAATACTCCCATCCCAGGAAGGAAGGAAGAGAAGGCACCTCCTCAGAAGACGTGGGCTTCCAGGTCTGAGTGTGGATGCTGGGCAGACTCCGTACCACGCATGGGTAACTCCCGGGCATGAGAGGTGGGGAGAGAAGAAGAGGGAGTAGCGGCCCTTCCCCACTCCTTAAAGTTGCTCAGATTTAGTTGGTTCTCACCAACTGAAATGCTAGACTTCATCCCTCCTGCCCCTCAACTTTTCCACCTGGCCACCTCCTACTCACCTTCCAAGTCTCAATATAGACGCCACCTCCTCTGTGACGCCTCTCTGACTTCTCAGATTTGAGTCTGACAGATCTGGCTTAGCCACTAAGACCTGTGGGACCTGTGGCAAATTGCTTTACTTCTCTGAGCCTCTGTTTGCTCATCTGTAAAATGGGGGCCTCACGGGGTCACCATGAGGTATCAATGTGATAATGTATAATAAAGCACATAGCAGAGCCCCTAGCCATAATAAAAGCTCAGTAAATGTCAGCTCCTGTTATTGGCTTCCTGTGGCATTTTGTTCCCATTTCCATTACTGCAATTATCTTACTTGTAATTTACATATCTCCCCAATAGCTGGTGAGATCTTAAGGGGCAGGATCCTCATTTTCTGTTTGGTATCCCCAGGCCTGGCACCAGCAAATGTTTTTTGAATGAATGTATGAAAGACCAGCTGGGACCATCTGCCAGAGAACTGGGCTCCTGGGAACTAAGGCCTGAAGGAGTGGGGTGCTGGGGCTTCCCATGCTTTTCCAGCGCAAATAGCCCTGAGAAAGGTCGCTAGACCAGCCAACCCTCAGCCAGGCTTGGGCGATGTGCAGCTGAGAAGGGCCACAAACTAGGGGCCGGGATAGGAAGGTGTATGTCCTGGGGGCAGGAAGATGGAAACACAACTTTGTCCAGTGCCAGCATAGGCTGGGTCACTCTCAACAACCTCATGGTGCTTCAAGTTGATTTTTAGAAAAAAGCAGAGCATATAAAAATAAGATAGGCCAGGTGTGGTGGCTCATGTTTCCAGCATTTTGGGATCCCACCAGAGGTGGGAGGATCACTTGAGCCCAGGAGTTCCAGACCAGCCTGGGCAACATAGCAAGACTTTGTCTCTACAAAAAATTTAAAAAATGAGCTGAGTGCAGTGGCACACCTGTAGTCCCAGCTACTCAGGAGGCTGAGGCAGGAGGATTGCTTGAACCCAGGAGTTCAAGGCTGTAGTGAGCTATGATTGTGCCACTATACCGCAGCCTGGGTGACAAAGTGAGACCATATCTGTATAAACAAATAAATAGACAGATAAATAACAGAAACCATCTTAAAGTTCTCCCAAATCATGTGTGTTTCTGGTTCTCTTTACAACGATGTCATAAGTTCCAAGACTGATCCATCAAGGCAAAAAATAAATAAATGAAAGTTTGCAGCCTGTGAGCAAACGTGCGTGTGTGTCAGGAAGGGACGTGGGAAGTGGCAATGGCTAATCACAGCAGACTCAAGGCCTCCCTGCAAGACTGCAGGCACCTGTTGGCCAAGCCTCCCTTCTCCCGTGTCACTTGCTACTGTGGCCCCCCAGGGAAATGGAGGAAAGGCCCTCTTCCGGGCTGCTGACCTGCTCAGGCTCATGTCACCTTTCAGACAGTGGCCCCTCAGTGAGCACCCAAAGCGGATTGGCTGAGCCTGAAAAGACAAACAGAGGAGAGAGAATTGTTTTGGGGAAGAACCAGGATCCCAGATGAGATGCTTGGCTAGGCTCCCCCCAGATCTGAGCTTGGATGTGCTCAAATCACTGTCTCCTTCACCGTGGCTGTTGCCTGGCTTCTCCTGCTCCAACTGGTCATTGGCACAAAATTGGAAAATATGCAGAACTGGACGGAATTTGGAAATCACCTGGTTCCAATCAACATTTCCATGGGTACCCATTAAGTGCCAGACTCTGAGGACACAAATACTGATACTGATGACGATCAGTATTAACTGTGTGCTCACCTTATGCCAGGCACTGTTCTAAGCACTTTACAGATGGTATCTTATTTTCACCGAACACTAGATGACAACTGCTATTATTATGATTATTCCAATTTTACAGATGAGGAAACTACAGCACAGAAAGTGTAAGTAACATGACGAAGGCCACATCGATGGTAAGTTGGCAGAGTTTGGATTTGAACCCAAGCAGTTAGGCTCCAGGCTCTTGGCCACTTGAGGTGCTCACAGTCCGGTGAGTTTGTGTGGATGATAGACAAGGAAACAGGCCTTTTCAAGGATATTATAGATTTAGCTCTTCTAACCAACTCAAGACACATTTACCAACTGTCAAGAGTGCCAGCAGCTAGCCCCATCCTGAGAGTCGGGAAAAGGGTTTCTGGAAGTGACCTATAAACTGAGACTGGAGGAGGGAGAGAGGGCGGAAGGAGATCCGAGCGGAGAGAAGAGCGTGAGCAAAGGCGTGCAGGCAGGAGAGAGGCTGGGAGGAGAGCAGTGTCTTGCTCAAGGCCCCAGAGAGCCAGACCCAGAACCCAGGTCTGCAGACCCCTCTGTCTACACCACATTGTCTGTTAGGGCTCTCGCAGTAGCAAGCCAAGCCAGCGAGGCCTGCGGAGCTGCTGCTGAGCCTAGCCTTGCCGGGCCTCAGAAGAACAGAACGCGGACACTCTGCTTGGGCGTATCAGACAGATTTGTACGGACTCACTGAGGAACAAGGCAAGGCAGTAAAGGGAAATTATTAGGTATTGGGCACAGATGAGGGGGCTCTTACATCAGTGCTCATTGTACTCCATCCCGTCTTTCTTCCTCGTGTGTTTCTCTTTCCCTCCCTTCTCCCTCTGTGGTAAATTGAAAAATGGTTCCTCAAAATTTGTACTAATTCCCAGAACCTGGGAACGTTACCTTATTTTTGTAAAAGGTATTTGCAATCAAGTTCAGGATTTGGAGATTGCAAAGATTATCCTGGAGTATCCTGGTGGGCCCTAAATGCAATCAAAAGTGACCCTGTAAGGCAAAGGCAGAGGGACATTAGACAGACACACAGAGGAGAGGGTGACGAAGGATGAAGCAGAGACAGGAGGGACTGCCGGCCCAGGCAGGCCAACAGCTAGGAGAAGCCGGGGGAGGCGAGGAACAGATTCCCCTCTAGTGCAACCGCCTCCGGGGGAGTACTGCCCTGCTGACACCTTGATTTAGGACTTGTGGCTTCTAGAATTGGGAGAAAATAAATGTCTGTTGTTTGAAGCCACCAAGTATGTGGAGATTTGTTACAGCTGTCACAGGAAACCAACATACCTGCCCCTTCCTCACCATCCCCTTTTCTGGTCTTTCTCCCCCGAGAAGAAGTGAGGAGATGGGGATGGGGCGCTTCTCTGATTTAAGCCACGGGGCATCTCCACCCTGGAGGTCTTCTGTCCTCCTCGGGAGTGGAAGCAGCTGGGTCCTCTAAGGCCTCCTCTTCTGCTTTTGGCCAAGCCTTATAACCTTATCCCATGTCACGGGACATGTTCTGGCCACAGTCTGGGACATTACTTAACCTCTTACTTACAAATGGAACTTAAGGGCCCAGAGAGGGGCTGTGACTTGCCTAAGGTCACACAGTGAATTAGTGGCAGCTCTTGGGCACAGACAGGTGTGTCCTGCCTGCCAGTACTCCTACAACTTTTCCTCTTACTCTTTGTCCCCCCCAACTGCGGCACACAGTAGCCCTTTGGTAACTGACCTCCAGGGGCAGTATGGGAAACTGTAAACAGCATGGGCTTTGAAAACACACAAACCTGGGAGTGAATCCTGGCTCTGCCAGTTGCACACTCTGCAGCCTTAGGTAAGTCACTTCACCTACCGGAGCCTCAGTTTCATCATCCATAAAATGGAAATAATAATAGTAATAGCACCTCCTTCAGAACTATCTTGAAACAGTATAGAAGCTAAGAGCATAGGCTCTGGAGCCAGACTGCTTGGTTCAGTTCCCAGCTGCACCATATATTAACTATTTGACTTGGGCAGTCGTGCCTCAGTTTCTCCATCGGTAATTTGGGGATTACAATAGTACCTACCCCATAAGAGTTGTGAGGGCCAAATGAGATATTTTACATCATACGCTTAGATAGAGCTTGGCACATAAGTTCTCAATAAACAATACTCACCATTAAATGTTACCATAGTATTGTCAGAAGCACTACGTAACCACAAAAGCAATTAGCCCAGTGCCTGGAGATCGTAAGTGTCCTATAAATGGCACGTGTTTCTGCTGTCACTTCTTACTGAGCGGCTGTGGAAGACGAGGCTGCCACTCCCAGCCCCGACAGGCTCCCTGGCCAGGCTGGCATTCCTCCACCACCTGTAGGCCCCTTGCTTCACTCCCTGAAGCTCAACTTTGTAGAGCAGCTTCTGACGCATAATACAGATTTAGCTCCTCTAACCCACCCAAAACACACTTACCAGTTGTCAGCCACTTATCAGCAATTAAGCTTCCATTTTAGACGTCAAGACAAATACATTTTGCTGCTGAGTGGGCAGGCGTTCAGACAGGCTGTCAGACTCAATTTCTTAATGTTCCTTTCGGTTTGGCAAAGACTTCCATAGACTTATACACTGTTAAAGCCAAAAGGGACCCTAGGGAGGTCTATTTTACATAAGTGGAAACTGAGGCCCAGGAGATTCAAGTCAACCTGGGGCAGAGACATGGAGACCCATGCTGCTTTTTAAGCTTAGAAAAACTGCAAACTACAGTATACACACAAAGAAAGTACGTATGATGTATCTTACTGTGTAAAGAACGATAATGTCAACGGAAAGAAGATAAACTCTATAAAATAATTTAAGAAGGTTTATTCTAAGCCAAATTTGAGGACCATGGCCTGGAGCCTGGAGCCATGCCTGAGAAGCCTTGAGCAAGTGGACTCGCTGTGGTTGGGTTGCAGTTTGGTTTTATACATTTCTGGGAGACAGGAATTACAGGTAAAGTCATAAATCAACACATGGAAGGCATACATTGGTTGGCTCAAAAAGGTGGGACATCTCAAAGCGGGGGCTTACAAGTCATAGGAGGATTTAGGGACTCTTTAGTTGACAATTGGCTGAAAGAGTTAGGCTTTGTCCGAGAGACTAGGAATCAGCGGAAAGGAATGCTTGAGTTAAGATAAGGGTCTTCTATCTTTTATGCAATGCTACACCTGAATCAGGTTGGGAAGTAAACCACATCACAAAAACCTGTTTACTGAGTTTTTATCATTTGCAGGTGTGACTCACCAGGCCCCCTTAGAAAGGAATGTTTTTGGGCAAAGAAAAAGATCAGAGTTCAGTCCTCAATAATGAAACCCCTGAACCCGCCATCCAGTGTGAGAAATGGAATTGAACCCAATACCTGCAAGGGTCCTCATGCTGCAGCTATTTAAATAGGAGTCTGCAGAGGAGTCACTTGCCCGCGGAACACAGAGAGGACCCCTTAAAAGAGGGGCTTGTCCTAGAAAGAAGCCCAGGAAGGTAGTTCTGGGTTCTCTGTTCGTTTTTCTCTGTGGTGGAGCGGAGACTCCAGGCTTGAATATCCCATCATCATTTTCGAAACCAGACTTTTTCCTTGGTGACGGTTCTAGCCAAATGTTTTAGCCCTTCAGTGTCATCCTGGTCTCCCACCTTCGGGAAGCTCGTAGTCCTTTTCCCAACTCAAGCAGTCACCACAAAATAATATATCGCTGTCTTCATAGTAGCTACCATTTACTGAGTGTGCAGTTGTTCTGGGCAGGGAGCCAAGCACTTTACAGGTATTTTATCACTTAGTTTCCACAAGAATCTTAGGAGTCACCATGAATAAACCCATTTTTAAAATGAGGAAACTGATGCCTAACGAGGTTAAAAAATCTTGAGTAATTTAGGGTGACGCAGAGCTGAGATTTGAGCCCAGGGCTGTCTCACTTCAGGGGCACAGCTGGGTACCACAGGCCCTGAAGTTTAGGCTATTTGGTGGGGGGAGGGGAGTTCATCTTAAAGAAAAGGATAAAATTAAAGATACAAATTTTGATATGAAAATGTTGGAGTCAAAGAAGTTAGTGATCTTAACCAATAACAATTTAAATCTTTTTTTTTTGGTAACAAATTTTACTAAAATGTTTATTCCGTGAATACATCATGAGGACCTCTCTTTCCTAAGTCTTTGGAAAGAGCTGATGTAAATGAAGGACTTTGAGGTTACAGCTTCATCAGCAACTCAGTAAATCCACCTGTGCCTCTGCAGGAGCAGTGGTTTTCAACAAAGAATCATCTGGCCCGAAAGGTCAATAGTGCCTCGTTTAGAAACCTTGTGCTCCAGTTAGGAAACCTGAAGGAAGAGGTTGCCAGACTCTGCTTGGGTGGTCATTGATTGCACCCAAAGAGCATTTTATAAGAGACTTTCAGATCCATTGTCTCTCTGGGTCCTGGGAAGACAGCAGAGGAAGTCGGATGGATGGTTCAGGTTTTAGCATTCCAAATGTATCCTCGGTGTCAGAGAGGGTGTCCTGCAGATGCTCCTATGCTCCCCGACCCTCTTTCTTCTCTCTTCTCATTGTTGTTGCTCTTTAGGCCATCCTTATCCAGTGCAGAGGGTGAGCCCAGCTTCCATGGATGAGGAAGGGAGCTGCCGGTGCTTCCACTCCAGGCTGGAAGCTCTAGTCTGGTAAATATCTGAAAGCAAACACTCCTCCATCACGAGTTGATTTCTTCCTGGAGGTTATGCTTTTCTGAATGAGAAATTGGTATTCTTCTATCACTCCGGTTTGCATCCTGCCTCTGTGAAATAACAGCTCTGATCTTATGAAAAAGGTGCCTTTCCCTCTCCTTGCTGAATTGCATCACAAAGCTTCCATTGCATTACAAAGCTCCCTCAAATTGGCCCAGTGCCCGGCGTATAGTCCTGTAATCCTAGCACTCTGGGAGGCTGAGGCAGGAGGATCACTTAAACCCAGGAGTTTGAGGTTGCTGTGAGCTATGATGAGACGACGACACCTCTGCACTCTAGCCTGGGCGACAATGCCAGACTCTGTCTCAAAAACAACAACAACAAAAAACCCAAAACAAAGAAAGCTTCCCCAAATTAGGAAACATTAAAAGGTGCCCAGCCCCAAGCTTCTCCCCTCATCTGAGAGGGGGAAAGGAAGATGTTTCAGTTCACCTTGTCACATAAAGGGCTGCTGTTTAGGTGCCTTATTCCTTTCCCAGCACTGTCTCCCAAACACCACTCTGTGATGAAGCTTTTTATATAGTCTTTGCTTCACTTAGGATGAGTGAAGCATGGAACCCCAAAAGACTAATTTGGGAAAAATCTATACTGGGCCACTTAACAGATAACTCTTTGCAGGTGGTAGCCGAGGAATGCCAAAAACCTTGAAAGCCCTGTCCCCCTCTCCCTCAAGGGGAGTTTACAGATGAATTAGGCAAGAAATACTTGTGAAAGATTTGGTAACACTGCTCAGACTTCTACCAACAAATGCAAAGTAACACGTAATTCCCAAGCCACTGTCAAAGCCACAATCAAGGTGGAAATGATATAGTTGGCAGAGGTGGTTAAGTGGTAGCAGTGATACCTCCTCAATCTGCATGCTTGGAGTTGCCCATATGGGAAATTATCCAAAAAACTGAGTCTTTACTCATTCTTTAAAACACAACAATTTCAATTTTAGATGGCTTTTTTTTTTTTTTTCTGGAGACAGAGTCTTACTCTGTTGCCCAGGCTGGAGTGCAGTGGCACAATCATAAATCATTGCAGCCTCACACTCCTGGGCTCTGGGCTCAAGCAATCATCCTGCCTCAGCCTCCTAAGTGGCTAGGACTATATACATGCACTACAACATCCGGCTAATTTTTAAAAAATTGTAGAGACGTGGTCTCACTATGTCGCCTAGGCTGGTCTGGAACTCCTGGCCTCAAGCAATCCTCCTACTTCAGCTTCCCAAAGTGCTGGGATTATAGGGGTAAGCCACTGTGCCTGGCCAGATATCTTTCTTAAAATGTTTGTGTGCTTCAGCCCTACTGAAAAAGGAAGAATCTGGGTATGCAGTGAAAATCTCTAGACTTTTAGCTAAGAATCAAAAGTCCCAAATTCAAGTCCTAGTTTTGCTCTCAAGACAATGCAATTTTAACCTTCCTAGACCTCAATTTCCTCAGCTGCAAAATGAATGAAAAGTGATCATGTTTTAATTCATGTGTTCATCTTTTATTCCATTCAGCCACCCACACACCTACCATGAGCTAGGTACCATCATAATTCTAAAATTCTTTTTTTGTTTGTTTGTTTTTAAGAGACAAGGTCTTGCGATGTTGCCCAGGTTGATCTCGAACTCCTGGGCTCAAGCGATCCTCCTGCCTCACCTTCCTGAGTAGCTGGGACTACAGGCGCCCAGCTTCTAAAATTCTGGTTCAGAATTAAGTTCTATCCCTACCACTTACTTGACCCCCCTCAACCGAAATCTTTTTCTTTATCTGCCAAATGGGCTCAAAGAATCAAAACGCGGTAACTGGTAAAAGCGTGACTTGCAAATGGAAAGATGTACAAATGTAAGCAATAATCATGATCGTGTTGAATCTAATTCACTGTATGCTTTGTGGCCATGTAGCTGTTTGCTAAAAGAGGATGGCCTAAGGCAAGGAAGCAAGGGCAGGTTATTGCAGTGACATAGGAAAGAGGTGACCAGGTACAGAACAAAGATAGTGGGTGTGAGAAGGGCAGATGGTATTTAAGATATTTCAGAGAAAGGATCTGGGTTGGAGGCAGATTAGATAGATGTTGAGGGGGTGATATGTAAGGCAGAGAGCTGTCAAAATGTGTCAAACTGAGGGCCCATTGGTGGTGAGCCTTAGAGAAGGGAGCTCTTGTGCTGGAGAATGAAGACCTTCTCCCTTTTTCCTTTTCCTCCCCCTGGTTGCCTATACCTCCCCCCAGGGCTCTGGGCTCTTTACACAGTCACAGTAGGTAGTGAGAATTGATTTATCATTTAATGTTACTGGCATAGGGACTTTCCGAATTTGGCATGTAAATGCATGTGCCAGAATCCTCATGTCCCAATACAGGATGTCTACTTGCATTCCAGAAACATCAAATACTAGTCCAGTATCATTCCTGCTGGCTCTATCCCCCTTTCAACACTCAAGCCTCAAATCATATCATTGAGATCATTTTTGGGACACTCAAAAGGAATACGCTGAAAAAGCTGATGGCTTCCTCTCATTCATTCATTCACCCAACGAATATACACTGAGTCCCTTCTATCGACCAGGTATCGTGCTAGGCTATTTCTCAACACTATCCACTATCCACATTTGAGCAGAATAATTCTTTGTTGTGGGGCGCTGTCTTATGCATCACGGGCTGTTTAGCAGCATCTCTGGTCTCATATGCCAGTAGCAGCCCCCAAGCTTGACAACTAAAAATGTCTCCAGACATTACCAAATGTCCCCTGGGGGGCAAATTGGCCCTGTTGAGAACTACTGAACTAGGCATTAAAATTGTGAAGATGAGCAGCAGACATGTCCCTGTCATTAAGCTCACAGCCTAGTTGGGGAGGCAGATATTAAGTAACGATTACAGAGACTGATAAGTGCTGTGTGGGAGAGGTCCATGATATAACAGAGAGTGTATCACAGGGAAATTGCTCTCAGGCCCAGAGAGGTCAGGAAGAGCTAAGACTTGAATGAGAAGTAGGAATTAACTAAGTAAAGAACCAGGGGACTTTAATGGGAGTGAGGAAGTGTTTCAAGCAGAAAGAACAGCACATGCAAATACACTGTGGTTTTGGTGAGCACAGGATTGAGGGAAGGCCAGAGTGGCTGAAATACAGAAAGCAAGATTATGGTACAAGGTGAACCTGGAGAGGGAGGTAGGGTCAGGCCAAGCAGGCTTCACAAGCCACAGTAAGAATTTTTTCTTTTGGCCTAAGTAGCAATGGGAAATCATTGATGTGTTTTAAGCAAGATACGTGGTTTCTATGTGATATGTCCAACACCAAAGACTTCTCCCCCAAATGTCAGTGGTCCAGGAAGCACTCCAGTTTGGCTATGGTGGCAGAAGTACAGAGTCTCAGACTCTTGAGATCCAGAAGAGATCATCAAGAATAAAACAGCCCCCCTCTGGAAACAAAGGGCCAGACAGGGACCCATAAGGATTGGGATTCTTGAGTCTTGGAAGCATATACAATTTGGAGGGTCCTTTTAAGTAAAGAATGCAAAATTACATACAGAATTAGGTACAGGGCATTGAACAGCCTGTGCAAATGAGTGCTGGGGTTACAAACTCACCCTTGTGATGGGGAAATGATGAGATCTATTTTGGAAATAAGGGGACATTGTAAACTTCGGGCCTGGGGAATATGTGAAATGGGATGCCCCTCCTCTACTTTGGAACTGTGTAACCATATAAAGGAATAAAGGGAGAAACAACACGGGATACTTTTTAGAGATCACATATGTTAGAAGGCTTCTGAGTAGCAAAGAATGATTCAGATTATAGGACAACGCAGAGGTTTAGGGAATCAGCAGTGATTCAGAATCTGAATGGAAAGGAATCCAGAGATCATCTAGTCTAAATTCCCATGTAACACACAAATCCCACCTTCTGTATTATCCACAACTTGCATAGTTTCTGCTTGAACACTGTGTAATAGGGAATTCACTAGCTCACATCAATCCTTTCCATTGTGTGATGGCTTCAGATATAAAAGTCTTTCCTTGAACCAAACCCTTATCTCCCTGCAACTTCCACCAACTGGGGTTGGTTTGGGTATTTGGGGGCAGAGAAAGTCAACCCCCATTCCCCATGGCAGTACTTCATCAATAAATTATGTACTATAGTAGTAGGGCCTGTTTCCCAGGGATACTGTGAGGATTAAATGAGCACCTGCCACATAGTAAGGACTCATTCAACGATTGCAATGATTACCATAATTTGAAAACAGCATTCATGTGCTCCATCAACCTTAGCTACTTGATATCCCCACTGGTAACAGTAATAGCTAACATTCATTGAACGCTTACCATGTGATAGGCCTTGTACCATGTTTTTTTGTTCTTCTGTAGTCCTCGTATCATCACCATAAGTAATTTGTATTATGCCCACTGAGAAGGTATGTCCCTTGCCCAAGATGACATTATGGCAGAAGTAGGACACGAACTAGGCTGCCTGACTCAAAAGCTCATCTACTTTGCCTCATCTTTTTTTTTTTTTTTTTTTTTTGAGACAGAGTCTCACTCTGCTGCCTGGGCTAGATTGAGTGCCGTGGCATCAGCCTAGCTCACAGCAACCTCAAACTCCTGGACTCAAGGGATTCTACTGTCTCAGCCTCCCGAGTAGCTGGGACTACAGGCATGCGCCACCATGCCCGGCTAATTTTTTCTATATATTTTTAGTTGGCCAATTAATTTCTTTCTATTTATAGTAGAGACGAGGTCTCGCTCTTGCTCAGGCTGG
>CAUYRT010081675.1:0-11404 GCA_963574885.1 Lepilemur ruficaudatus | reverse complement strand
CTAGAGTGCAGTGACATCAGCCTAGCTCACAGAAACGTCTTCTAGGCTCAAGTGATCCTCCTGTCTCAGCCGCCCAAGTAGCTGGGACTACAGACACGCGCCACCGTGCCCAGCTAATTTTTTCTATTTTTAGTTGTTTGGCTAATTTCTTTCCATTTATAGTAGAGATGGGGTCTTGCTCTTGCTCAGGCTGGTCTCGAACTCCTGAGCTCAAGCAATCCTCCTGCCTCGGCCTCCCAGAGTGCTAGGATTACAAGCGTGAGCCACCACGCCCAGCCAAGAGGCAGTCTTTATAGAGGACAAGATCCTAACCAGTTAAAAAAGACATGAGGACAGAAGGATGAAAAGCCATGCTCCTCAATGTCACGGCTGTGTTTCTGAGAAGCAAGATTGTTTTCGTTTTCCTTTTTGCTATTCTGTAAATGCGAGACCTTCCTAGTAAGCACTCCGAGGTGGCTGATTCTCTGCTTCCATTCCCCAGAATCACTCTTGGACAGGCTGAAAGTAACTGACCCTTGAACAACCCAGATGGTAGAGGCGCCAAGCCCCTGTGCAGTCAAAAATCTGAGTATAACTTTTCACTCCCCACAAACTTCTTTCCTAATAGCCACTGTTGACTGGAAGCCTCACCAGTAACATAAACAGTCAATTAACTCATATTCTGTATGTTATATGTGTTACATATTGCATTCTTACAATAAAGTAAGCCAGAGCACTTTGGGAGGCCAAGGCAGGAGGATCATTTGAGGCCAGGAGTCAGAGGCTGCATTGAGCTATGATGATGCCACTGCACTCCAGCCTGGGTGACAGAGCAAGACCCTATATCTAAAAGAAAAAAAGAAAGGAAAATAAGGAAGAGAAAATGTGTTTACTGTCTGTTACACAGAAGTAGATCACCATAAAGATCTTCACAGTGAGTGGGCTGAGGAGGAGGAGGAAGAGGTGGGGTCGGTCTTGCTGTCTCAGGGGTGGCAGAGACAGAACATCCTTGTGTAAGTTGACCTGTGCAGCTCAAACTTGGATTGCTCCAGAGTCAGCTGTATACGGTTTATTGTCTGAACTAGGACCCCTTTCAGAGTGAAATGGGACTCTGGGCCGACAGTCATAGGCCAGGACTTGGCCCTGCAAACCGGGACTTATGGTCACTGTCCCCAAAACCAATGCCAGCAGCACCTCTACCTCTCCTTCTTGTCCCCACGGTGGGGTCTGGGCCTAAACTGACATGGCCAGTTGTGGTGGAGCTGGGATCCAAACCCGGCTAGGCGTGTTCTCTGCTCACAGCCACTTTGGCAGAAAGTCAGTGGGACCACTGCTGGGCCCAGGTTATGAATTCAGTAGTGATTAGTGAGCCCGTGTCAGATTAGCCAGGGGACTGTGCAGATATGTCCATTTTTTTTTTTCTTTTTGAGACAGAGTCTCACTCTGTTGCTGGGGCTAGAGTGCCGTGGCATCAGCCTAGCTCACAGCAACCTCAAACTCCTGGGCTGAAGGGATCCTTTTGCCTCAGCCTCCCAAGTAGCTGAGACTATAGCATGTGCCACCGTGCCCGGCTAATTTTTTACATATATTTTTAGTTGTCCAATTAATTTCTTTCTATTTATAGTAGAGACGGGGTGTCGCTCTTGCTCAGGCTGGTTTCGTACTCCTGACCTTGAGCGATCCGCCTGCCTCGGCCTCCCAGAATGTTAGGATTACAGGTGTGAGCCACTGCGCCCGGCCTCTGTTTTTCTTGATGAAACAAGGCTGTGTCACCTGAAATGTGTCAGATGTTGGTGGGGCTGCAGCTCAGGGGACCCTGAGCCGTTGAAGGACAGCTGGTGAGCCGGCAGGAGCTGCCAACCTGCGATAAGGCCAGTCGACAGGGGCTGGGGCATTCCCTGGCCGCGGCACTTCAACCATCCTGGAGACCCAGTGGAGAGGACATGAGAGCGTGGCAAGAACACCACGCTGAGGGACTCCGTTCCAGGCACTGAGATAGGTCATCTGTCTCACTGAATTCTACAACTCACTGAAACAGCATTGCTAATTCATTGCCATTTTATACCTAAAGAGACTAGGGCCCAGGTGACGAGGTGATGTGCCTTAGAATCGCAGGCCGGCCTTGCCAGTCTTGGCCCAGCATAAAGTAGGAACTCCACCAATGTACTTAGGAATGCCTGGACTGCTGGGCTGCTGGCTGGTTGGACGGATGGGTGGGTGGACGGATGGGTGGACGAACCAGGCAGACGGATGGATTGGTAGTGTTAGGCAGATTACTCAGTTGCTCCACCTAGATTTTGAATGCAACCCACCATTGCTGGATCTGATCAAATCTTCAACCCCTTCCAAAAGCTCCTCTCTTATCTCACTATGAATCTGGGCCCCAGCCCAGGCCCCATAGTCCCACAAAAGGGAAACAAGCTTCTCAAAGTCTCTCTAAGACTCCTCGCTAGGATTTAGGAATTCTGCACAGACCTCGTACCATCACCAACCTCCCAATACAGAGACGCAACAGTCACATATTTCCTCTCCCTCCCTTCCTCCCTCCCTCCCCATCACTAGTTCTAGACTGGGGGATGTCTCCCCTCCTCTCCACCCCTTCTGTTCCTGTCTTAGCTCAGACTTCAGCATCTCTCACCTGGACGATTTCATCTGCCTTTTAACTGGCCTCTCTGCTTCCAGACTCAGTCCCTTTGTTGCATCCTGACCTCACCCCAGAGGGGCGGTTCTAAAATGAAGATCAGGCCCTGCCCAGTGGCTTCACATCCTCTCAGACTCATGTCCTGGACCCGTGCTTGGCACTGGAGACCTGCCACCATTCAACTGTCTGCAGCCCTCTGAGTGTTCCTCTGGTCTTTCCTCCATCACACGCTCCCGCGCCCCTGAGCTCAAATCCCCAGACAGACCCCCAGACACCCAGATGCATGGCGAGGACATAGGATGTTTAGGTCTCTCCCCAGGAAGTCCTGTCAAGCCAGGAATGAGGGGAAGGGGTAGAGCCACAGGCTCTCTTTTGGGACCCTGGGAACAAGGTGCCTGGGTAGCATCAGGGTCTCTGCCTGGGCTCAGGGAATGTCTCCATGCCCTCGCTGGGTCATAGTCGAGGCTGAATGTCTGCATGGGAGCCTGATCACAGACTCCCCCTGCAGAGCTGACGATTAGCAATTAACTGGGAGGAATCTCGGGGGTGAGATTAATCAGGGAACAAAGAGGGAGGGTGGCTAGGGTTCTAGGGACTTTGCCCTTGACCCAAGGGTATAAAGAGGTGGGTCCCGGGCTCCTCCTCAAGGCCCTGAAGTCTTCCCTTAGTCACCGAGCAGAAGCTGAAACACAGAACCCCCAGGTGAGCACAGCGTCCACATCCCAACCCCACCCAGCTCTGCGTGGGAAACAGCCTATCACCCCAGCCCCTCCGTCTCTGTCCAATCTGCTGCCGCCCCTCCTCCTGCCCCCCCTGTACTCCCCTCACTCCCCAGAGTGAGAAGACTCATGCTCTTCCAGAGCTTGCAATTCAGCCCTGCACACGCCTCCACCCCAAGGACCCTGGGGGATGATGCGTGGGGAGGGTGCTGAGGCTGACCAAGGCAGCTGGGGACCCCCGGGGCAGTGCAGGGGTCTCAAGCAAGGCCAGCCCTGGTGTGAGCCTCCTGCATGGAAGGGAGAAAGGCTGTCGGTGTCTGTGTGTTGCCCCTCGAGGGGGTGGGTGGGGAAAGTTCATTGTGAGGGAACCCCGGGATTTGGGATCCAGGCCAGAGAACACCCCCCACCACCAGTGTGTGCCCGGTTGGTCCCATGAGCAGGGTGTCCGTGGCCCCTCTCTGCTCGAAGGGCAGACAAACCTCTTGCACACCCAGCCCCGGCCACACCCACAGCCTCTCAGTCACATGTTCCCCGGCCCCCACGGCCCAGGGTGGGCTCCTCAGCTGCTGGGAGCCGCGCTCCTCGCCTCTCTGCCAAGTTACCTCCTCCTCACTGTGCATCTCTGCCTAAGTCTCTCCTTCTTGCCCCGCGAGTCCACGCCCTGCACCCAGGACTCTGGTGGCACTTCCGTCTGACATTGTGAGCTGACCCCCATTGCCATCTTCTGTCTATTTCAGGGGTTATTTCATTTCCATCTGCCTCCCCACCAGAGAGGGCAAGAGCTGTGTCTGCCTTTAATCACCAGGTATCCCAGCCTGCAGCCCAGAGCCTGGGATGGCGCGGAAGCTCAGTGACGCTTGCTGAACGAATGAGTGAACAAATGAATGCTCAGACCTGTACTGGGCACCTGCACGTGCGTCTCGGGGTGCGTGTGCGTTGGGGATGGCGGTGAGGTTGCAGGGTGTGGCGTGTGTGGGACCACACAGCACCAGGGTTTGTGCACATGAGCGTGCGTGGGTGTCAGTGTGAGCACGCAGGACACAGCAGCTGTGATTCAGCGTCGCTGCAACCCCCTGACCTGCAGGCCTCACTGCGGTGCCCAGGATGATGTCCTGCGGAGACAGGCTGGGGAGCCCGGCTGTCTCCCCACTCCCCGTGCACCGGGGGCATGTGATGCGAGGGGCTGCCTTTGCCTACGTGCCCAGCCCGCCGGGTGAGTGCCGCTCCCACGCTCTGGGCCTGCTTGCCCATGGCTGCCTCACCCTGGGTGGCACTGCTCTCTGTTACAGAGGCACAGCGAGGCCTCTTCCCCACACCCTGGAGCCACTGGGCCTGCTGACGGACCTCCCTCCCCAGTCCTGCACAGGATCCCGGGGACCTCTGCCTATGCCTTCCCCAGCCTGGGCCCCGTGGCCCTCGCCGAGCACAACTGCTCCTATGGGGAGGCCCCAGAGCACCACGACCCGCTGCCTTCCAAGCTGGCCCTGGAGGAGGAGCCGAAGCCAGGTGGGCCGGGGCGGCAGGCAGCAGGTGTGCTGGCAGTCCCTGCCCCCGGCTCCTGCCCTCTATGCTCATGGCCGGCCCACCTCCAGAACCTGGGCTGATCCCGAAGCTGCGCGGGGCTGGCGCCACACTGCTCAAGATACCCCTGATGCTTGCCTTCCTCTACCTCTTCGTCTGCTCCCTGGATGTGCTCAGCTCCGCCTTCCAGCTGGCTGGAGGTAGGGCCAGGCGGAGGGGACCCGGGAGGGGCTCCTGAGAGGCCTCAGACAACACCAACTTGTGCTCCCCAGGGAAGGTGGCTGGCGACATCTTCAAGGACAATGCCATCCTGTCCAACCCAGTGGCGGGGCTGGTGGTGGGGATCCTGGTGACAGTGCTGGTGCAGAGCTCCAGCACCTCTACGTCCATCATTGTCAGCATGGTCTCCTCTGGCTGTGAGTGGACCCCCAGGGCTGGAGAAAGAGCCTCGGTGGGTGGTGCTGGGTAGCACTGGTGGCATGGGAGGGAGGAGTGGGGACGGGGGCTGAGGGCAAAGGGCAGGCCTCCATCTTCCCGCTCTGCGCCCTGAAGCACGGCCAAGAGTCTGAGCAGGAGGGGCACCCTGGGAGCCGGAAGGGGGGCAAGTGGGGAGTGCAGCCCCAGGAAGGCTTGCCTGCGTGTGGCCACTCAGCCACGCCTGTGTCAGTCAGGGAAACGAGCCACAGAAGCCACGCCAGTAGGATACATATATGAGTTATTGTAAGGAACTGGCGTACTTGCCTGGGGGGCTGGCTCGGCAGGGCGGGAATGCGGAGGCCAGGCCACCTGGAAAGGCAGGCTGGAGTAGATGCTGCTGTCCACAGGTGGAGTTTCTTCTTCCTCGGGGAAGCCTCAGTTCTTGTCTTTTCTTTTGAGACAGAGTCTCACTCTGTTGCCCAGGCTAGAGTACCGTGGCATCAGCCTAGCTCACAGCAACCTCCAACTCCTGGGCTCAAGCAATCCTATTGCCTCGGCCTCCCAGGTAGCTGGGACTATAG
This sequence comes from Lepilemur ruficaudatus, assembly GCA_963574885.1. Classification (NCBI taxonomy): domain Eukaryota; kingdom Metazoa; phylum Chordata; class Mammalia; order Primates; family Lepilemuridae; genus Lepilemur; species Lepilemur ruficaudatus. The sequence continues at coordinate 5,546 of CAUYRT010081675.1, read as the reverse complement.
GCATGTGCAACCACACCCAGCTAATTTTTTCTATACATTTTTAGTTGCCCATCTAATTTCTCTCTATTTTTAGTAGAGACGGGGGTCTCACTCTTGCTCAGGCTAGTCTCGAATGCCTGATCTTGAGCGATCCTCCCGCCTCGGCCTCCCAGAGTGCTAGGATTACAGGTGTGAGCCACCGCACCTGGCCAGTTCTTTTCTTTTCTAACCTACCTTTGACCATAACAGAGGGAGGCTTCAATTCTGCTCAGCAGGCCTCCATCTTACTGGATGAGGCGCACTCAGGTTGCTGAGGTAATCTCCTGTACTTGAAGCCCACTGATTGTGGATGTAGTTCACCATAGCCTAGCCAGGTTGACACCTAAAACTAACCTTCACAGGTGAGCGCGTGTGTGCACACAAGCACAGGTCCATATTTGCACACAAGACACAAGCCTTTGTAATGCACGCCCACACATGCACACGCAAATGTTCACCTGTTCACACCAAGGGCAATACATGTGTGCATGCGCACGCAAATGCCCAGCATATGCCCACATGGACCTGAGACACCATGCTGGACAGCGTCAGCAGCAGAGCAGGAGCGGCCCCTGGGGGCTGGACGTGGATAGTGGGCCTGGCAGGGGCTGTTGTGGGGCAGGAGCTGGGTGGCCTCCACCCAGGTTAGTTAAGGGTGCCCCTCTTCTCCCAGTGCTGGAGGTGAGCTCTGCCATCCCCATCATCATGGGCTCCAACATCGGCACCTCTGTCACCAACACCATTGTGGCCCTGATGCAGGCAGGGGACAGGACTGACTTCCGGCGGTGAGGGGGCTCAGGGGTGGGGGCTGTGCTGGCGGGGAGGGCAGCCTGGATGCCAGCAGCCCGGTGTGACTGCAACCTGGCTCCGGCCCACCCTGCCACGTGGCTTCCCTGCCCAGGGCCTTCGCGGGGGCCACGGTGCACGACTGCTTTAACTGGCTGTCGGTTCTGGTGCTGCTGCCCCTGGAGGCTGCTACTGGCTACCTGCACCACGTCACTGGACTCGTGGTGGCCTCCTTCAACATCCGTAGTGGGCGTGACGCTCCTGACTTGCTCAAAATCATCACGGAGCCCTTCACCAAGCTCATCATTCAGGTGGCGGTGGGGCCTGGTGCGGGGGCGGGTGGTAAGGGCCCCACCCTCCCTCACTCCGCCACCCACATCCTGCCCGCAGCTGGACAAGTCTGTGATCACCAGCATTGCCACTGGGGATGAGTCCCTGAGGAACCACAGTCTCATCCGGATCTGGTGCCAGCCAGACCCCATGCAGGTGAGTTCCAGGCCTGGCCCCAGGTAAGAAGACTCCCTCTTTGGACTGTGGGTTTCCTGGTCTGTTCAAAATGCTCCAGATAGACCTTGAGGATCATGTAGCCAGGAGAACGCAGACACGTGGCTCTTTTGCGGCAATGCAGCGCTTAGCCCTCCCAACCCCCTGACCTCACGCACTGCTGTAGGCAGACATCACCAGTCGATTACAGTCGGCCTGTAATTGATCTACCCAGTGGTTCTCGAAATGCAGTCTGGGACCAGCAGCATCGGTACTTCCTGGGAGCCTACTGGACTTCAACAAGTCTCTGGGTGTGTCCCACGGCCAGGTTTGAGAACCACTTATCTAACTCAGCCCTCTGGTTGCACAGGCAGGGACACGAGCTCAGAGGGGCTAAGACACTTGCCAGAGCTCATCTTCTGAGTCAGGGCCTGAGTGCCTCAGGGGGGTTAGTGACTCAGCTTTGCCATGGTTTGGGGCCCAGGGAATGTGGGGAGGGGGCAGAAAGAGAGCGCTATAAGGATACCCAGGAAGGCAGGATGAACAGGGAGGGACAGGTGAACTTGGAGAACTCCTCGGGGACACAACAGCCACTCACGTTGGCACTGGGGCTCCTTCTCCTGGATACTGCCTCAAGTGGGAGTCCCTTGCCCTTCTGCACTGTTTCTGCTACTTCTGACACCTGGAAGATCTATCTGGATTGGTTGGACACTCGTGGAACAGCCTTTGTGCCGAGCTGGTGAGGAAGCAGGCGATTGCCACACTTTCTTACTCAGCCATAAACAGGAAAATACTTCATCAAAACCGTAATCAGGGCCAGGCGCAGTGGCTCACGCCTGTAATCCTAGCACTCTGGGAGGCCGAGGCGGGAGGATCACTCAAGGTCAGGAGTTCAAGACCAGCCTGAGCAAGAGCGAGACCCTGTCTTCACTAAAAATGGAAAGAAATTAGCCCAACAACTAAAAAATATATACAGAAAAAATTAGCCAGGCATGGTGGCGCATGCCTGTAGTCCCAGCTACTTGGGAGGCTGAGGCAGAAGGATTTGTGGAGCCCAGGAGTTTGAGGTTGCTGTGAGCTAGGCTGATGACACGGCACTCTAGCCCAGTGACAGAAATGTCTCAGTCTCAAAAAAAAAAAAAAAAAAAATACCATAATCGGCCATATTTGCTTCTGCTCATGATCACATATGAGATGTAACTCCATTCAGAGCAGGATATAAGGGAATCCAAAGCCCGCAGCATGAGCACAAGCCCCTCCCGCCCACTTGTTCCTCGACGTTACTGGATTTTATCCTGGTGCGAACAGAAAACCCTCATCCAGCTCTCCCTGCGATGCTCCTTTGCATCTGAAGTGGCTCCAGCTCAGCCCTCTGAGTATTGGAGGCAGCCTGGCATCAAAGAGCACCTGTAGGCGGCTTGTATGCTGGCTTTGTGACCTCTCTAATACATCGGCTGCCTTCTCCGGAGCTCTCTGGGCACTCTCTGAGCTCTCTGAATCCCCACAAGCCTCTCTACTTCACAGCAAAATCTGGAAGAGAGAGAAATCACACACTCTGATCTTCACAAAAAGCAAGCCGCAGGGTAAGAGCTCTGCTCCTCACTTCCTCTGAGGTCCCACTGTCCACCTGCTGCAACCTCAGGCAGGTCCCGGCTTGCAGCACACACACCTCCTCCCCTAACATGATCCTCGCCCAATACAGGCAGGGCGGACAGAGGGTCCCATTTTACACAAGAGGACACCAGAGCTTGGTTAAGCAGAGAAACCCACCCAGGCTCGCCTTTCTCCATGGCTGCAGCTGCCACATGCCGAAGCACTGGTCCCTCCTCCCTCTACCAGGAAACCTCTTCCTTCACGGCAGTGGCGGAGCTGGATTTCCTTGGATTGGAGAGTAGCTGTGGGGTGGGATCCAAGCTCCCTGCTCCCACCCTTTCCCTGGGACTGTCCCCCGTGGGGATGTGGCTCGTGCAGCAGTGGATGTGCTTGCTCTTGCAACGTGTGCTGGTGGCTCCTTCTCCACCCAAGGCCCGAGTCTGTCCTTTGGCCGTGGAGTCTCCCCATGCTCTTTTCCAACTGGCTCCCGTCTCCAGCTTTCACCACGCTGGACCCGACTCTCCAGACCGGTCTCCAGGGAACCTGTGGCACGAAGGAGGGACTGGGAGTCTGAGGCTCTCCAGACAGGGAAAGGAAAACCAGAGGCGGTTTTAGTGTTCAAACGCTTCTTGACACTGGCCTGGAAATTCCCTTCTTATGTGGTCACACTGTGGATTTCCAACCATACCTGCCTGGTTTAAGCAAGAACATTTTGAGGACTTGCAACCTGAGAAGTGGGGATGGTTCCATCCCCACTTTACAGACAGGGAAACTGAGCCTCAGAGAGGGGCAGTCAGTGGATTCCCTAGTTCCATCTAATTGAGGCAGGACGCAAATCCTGGTGGAATCCTGACTCTCGCTGCCTCTCCCAGACACCAGTCCAGCATCCCACGGTCTATGTGTATTTCCGGTTCTGTCCATCAGGCCTGAATGCCTTCCCGTGACCACAGCCCCCCCAGCCCCTCCATGGGTGGTGGGTGGTATCGCTCTCAGGGGCTCTCCTCTTCACCAACAGATGGCGCTACCAGCACAGTCCTCTCTGTGCTTCCAGAACAAAGGCCCTGCCTAGCTCATCACCTTCCTCTGGACGGGAAACTGCCCGCCAGGCCCCCATTCTGAGCTTAATAATCACCTTACCTCCCTCAGCTCCCAGAAATGCCTCCTTAATTTGGGGTGTCCCTGCAGGCACTTAAATCCCAACTGTCTCCTCCAACATGCTTCCAGCTGGCCCTGGGAAAAGGCGGACAACATTATGGACTTCATGCTCCATGAGGCCCAGAGAGGTTGTGTTGGTCCAGTGCTGCCCAGCTGGAAATGACTCAGCTGGCATGTGCCTGGCGCTGTCCAAGGTCCATTCATTCTGTTCTTCCCACAGACGCCACCCCGTGCCACCCCCGTCCCAGTCCTCCACCCCAGCCCAGGCCCAGGCAGAGATGGGCATGTCCTGGGAATATGTCCCCAGAGCCTGGGACTCCCAGCTCCTCTGTCCAGGCTGCAGCGTCTGCCTTCTCCCTCTGCCCTACAGGAAAGCTCCAGGGTCTGCTCCCGCCCCTCAGTTCCCTCCCTCTGCCTGGCCGTGCAGTCGGTCCCTTTCTGCCCCTCCTGCTGACGCTACACTCCTCTCCTGTGCTGTAGGGTCTCTGGGTGCCCTCTGTGCCCTCAGCCAGGGCCACATGACCCCAGACAGGAAGGTCAAGTTTCCAAAATCCCTGAGGTGTCAGCCCTCAGTCTTGCCCTGCCTGACTCTGCCTGCCCTAAGTGGAGACCCCAGCAAAGTTCCTCCTTCTCCTCCAGCCTCCTCCAGGAGACCCCTGGACCCAGCCCAGGGTAGCTCAATGGGCACAGGTTTGCCAGGCCCCGACTCATCTCAGGGGTTATCTGCTTCCCAGGGCTCCAGGCCAGGGTCCCCCAGGAAGGGCCACCAAGCTCCTCCCCAATGAAGCCATCTGAGGAGCCACTGGACCTGACCTAGGAAGTCAAGCACACACGCAGCCTCCCACCATGTGACCCTGAACTGGCCCAGGGAGACGGAGGGTTTGTTCTTTATTTGCAGACACAGTTTACTGAGGCTTGTCGTGGGCAAACCCTGCAGCAAGCACTTCACACACATTTTTCTCCTGCAACCTTTTACTAGCCTGCTTCAGAGGCGGCGTGGCTTACCCAGGGTAGTTGAAGCAGGATTTGAACTCAGACCTGCCTGATAGCAAACACCTGGCTCTCTCTTATGGGCATGGCAGTTATCATTGCTTTCCCCACTTGGTTTTCTGATCTAGGCCCATCAGAGACTATCTCTTCCTGGCTTGTTGGCCTTCAGTTCAGGCCCAGGCTCAATGGGGCCGCAAGGTGCTGAGGGTGAACTGGGAACGCAGACGGGCACGTTGCCCGCTGAAGACGGCACATGCTGCTAATATAAACCCTGATATTAAAACCAGATGCCACAAACAAGGCCGGGTGCAGTGGCTCACGCCTGTAATCCTAGCACTCTGGGAGGCTGAGGCGGGCAGATCACTCAAGGTCAGGAGTTGGAAACCAGCCTGAGCAAGAGTGAGACCCCGTCTCTACTAAAAATAGAAAGAAATTAATTGGACAACTAAAAATATATAGAAAAAATTAGCCGGGCATGGTGGCACATGCCTGTAGTCCCAGCCACTTGGGAGGCTGAGGCA
>CAUYRT010081674.1:0-63398 GCA_963574885.1 Lepilemur ruficaudatus | reverse complement strand
CTTCCCTATCTTCTCTTCCTCTGCTCTCTCCCAATGCTTTTATCACATGCTATTTCAGGACCTCATTCACAAGCAGGTTATTAGCTTCATCGTTTTATAGAGTCTACACCTAATACTTCATGATATTCCCAAAGTGACTTGGGAACTAAGCACTAACACTTACCGGAGCACCTGTCAGAAGCAATGACTGTGCACTTAGAGACATTAACTCACTGAATCAGCCTCACACAGCTATGGTGCTGTCATCCTCCCTGTTCCCAGGATCAAAACAGAGAGCTCAAACAGCTTGCCCAAGGTCACGCAGCTGGTCAGGGCTGATCCAGGATTTGAACCAGGTATCTGGTTCCAAAGTTGGTGCTCTTTTCGACAGCAGTGCTATCATGCCAACTAAGTGAGAAGTCATCGGTAGCTTTTGTTTGACTCCAGGCAGAAAGTCCTGTGGTTATGTGGCAGTCTCTCCCCGTCTGAGCTCTTTCTCACACCTTGTCCCGCCTGGAATACCCTCGTATCTATGTAATCCTTTTGCCTCTTATGTATCCTTCAAGGGCCATAGCTAAAGAAGGTCAGCCAAACCTGGCCACCATTGCAAAGGTTAAAAGCAAGGGAGACAATATTTCCTGTTAATATTTCCTGAAATTTAAATCATGTATATATTAAATGCTAATCAGCACTGAGCAGGGCACTCAGCTAGCATGCACAGCAGGTGGCTATATTTAATGTTCTTGTCACTGTCTCAGTCCTTTCTTTAGATGTTAAGATAGTGCCAGACATAAGGAGCCACTGCAGTGTAAACTATTTGATGATGACGAATCAGAGAGAGCAACACAAGGTGTGCGAATTAAAATTCCAACTCCTTTCCTAAGAAGACAACTTCTAGCACAGTGTTTTACCATTCTAATTAACAAAATCTCAGGCTACTAATTATTCTTAATCTCTCCATGAATGAATGGGAAGATTAAAACAAAGTGAAATATTCATAGTCCTGAGCACAATAGGGTCAAATCCGGTCTCTGACACTTGCTGACTATGTGATCTCGGGAAACTCACTGTCCCAAGTGAGGTCTGGGTTCCAGCTACAAGTCACCTGAGCATCATGTAAAAATTCAGATTTTGAATTAGCCATCCTGGGGGCAACTGATTTCCTATTTCTACAACTGATTTCACATTCCTAACAAATTCCCAAGTGATATTGATGATCATGGCCTGCGGGCCACACTCAGAGTAGTAAGCAGCTTGAGCACAGTTTCCGTGTCTGGTAAAAAAAATGAAACTAACAGTGTCATCCTTTTTTTGACAATGAAATGAGAAAATCCATAAAAAACGCTTAGCCCACAGCTTTAGAAGAACTCAGATGCCATTTGAGGCACTCTATGTAAAGGAACGTTTGTTATGAAATATTAAGAGGCCTATAAGCTCAGGGAGCGTGCAGGGTGGTTGTTGGTGGCAGTCCTGAAATGTGATCGAGCTCACATGCGTGACAACTCTGCTTGGATCTAAATAGCATCTGTTCTCTATGTAAAAAGGACTTTGGCTTGTAGGAAGGATAAAAGTTATGGGCAGCTTTCATCGTTAAGTCCATCCCACCCTAGGACTATTTATCCAGTCCTCCGAGTGCTTTAGGTGGGCTGTGCCATGAGATGCTTAACTCAACCTCAGTGAGGCTCTGCAGAAATTAAGGGGCGATGGCTTCCCATAAAACATGTTTATAATTGGCCATGGGAAACCAACACATTTATATCTACCAATGAGGATTAATATGCTCATAAAACACTAGTAGCAGTCTCTCTTGCCAGCTGAAAAGATGCATCATCCCTTTGTAGTCTCTTGTATTGGAAATTCATATTTTATTTATATACATTTACAAAATACTCAAATTTTAAATATTAAGTGGAGTGCAAGTTATCACAAATAAGCATCTCTCCTACATCTGTTTAATGCTGAAGATAAGAAAGGAAAAGCACATTCAATCAACATAAATCAGCCCCTCCAACACACAGAAAGTTTTATTTGTTAACACATCAAGTACAGCACAAAGATAAAATACCAGAGCAGGGATTCTGTAAGTCTCATGAGAATTCTATGTTTTTTAAATGCTTTCTATGATGGTAAAAATGGGGTAATTGAATCCAAACAATTTATTTCAATTCTGAGTGGTAAGACAAGAATTTAAATTTTTATTTATTCCTTCCTTTTTTTTTTTTTTTTAAAGATGCAAACTATTCAGGACTAGGGAGGCTTTCTGATCTGTTTGTTTTTCATCTGTCCTTCGGCCCTTGCAGATACACATCCAAAACCAAGACAGCCCCAGGTAAGCTTTGGATCTCTCGAGGACCTTCACAGAGCGCCACTCCTGCACTGGGGGCTCTGCCCACTGTTATCTGCATTTGAAAGCTCTCTTCCTCCTCCCTTAAGCACCCAAGTACAGAGACATAAAAGGGAAACCACCACAAGCAAAAAAGCTACACCTAGGGGACAAACCTACAACTGCAGGCTAGCCAGTGAGGGATCTATTTGCTTTTCACCTTGCTCGGGCAGCACCTGGAAGTGACGGAGTTCTTAGGAGGATTTATTTCTGACACTAAGCCTCTCTATATGGATGGGCTTATTTCCACTGCCTCGGTAATCACATTTTCTGAACTGTGTAAAGTTTTTCGCAGGGCAGTTTCATGTCTGACTGTCTAAGCAGACACAGTCTTTGGTCAAGCGGACATCAGATATTTACTGAGCAACTACTATAGACCAAGTGCTGCGGTAAACACTGGTAAGCAAGTCAGACACGTTCCCTGACCTCATTGAGCTCATGGTAAAGCAGCCAGAGGTGCACTACTGAGAATTGGGGGACTCTAAATGCTGCCTTTCCCCCATTTACTTTATGATTTTTAAGAATTTCTGAACCCCTATTAGAGAGGTTTTGGGTTTTATTACTAACTAACCCATTCTTAAAATGTCACACTGGTCATCCTCCCTTCTCCCCCAAAGGGGACATATCCAGTGAATTTCACAGTGAATTCAGCCTGATCTTTTGCTTGAAGTCATACACATGCATTCAATCAATCGCCAAACATTTACTGGGCAGCCATGGTATGCAAGGCTCCAAGCTAAGGATAACAACCAGCTGCAAGATGCTCAGAGCCTGGTGGGCAAGGTCAAAACCCCTCAGAGGGTTAAAATATGATGAGTTGCATAAATACGGTTTACACAAAGTGCTATGGCAAGTTCAGCAAAGCAAGGCATCAGAGATGACACTTCCACAGAGAAGGAAGCAGTGAAGTCATCAGGGCATTTATACAAAGCCTGATTAAGAACATAAAGGACTTGATGAAAGTATTTAACATCTTTATTGTATAAGCCTAACACAGTCAGTACAAGGCACTATGGTAGAATGTATCCTCCAAAAGTATCAATGTGTTGAAAACTTAACCCTACTGCCTTCATGAATGGACTGATGTCCTCATCAGGGGACTGGGTTCCTTATCACAAGTGTTGCTTTGGTATAAAAGCAAGCTCTCTCTGGCTCTCCAGCTGTGTCCTCTTGCCACGGGATGCCCTCCACCCTGTTATGATGTAGCAGGAAGGCCCTCCACCAGATGCTGGTGCCATGCTCTTGGATTTCCAGCCTCCAGAACCATAACAAATTTCTTTTCTGTATAAACTACCCAGTCTATGGCAGTCTGTTATAGCAACAAAAAACAGATTGAGACAAGAGGTAAAAGACATAGTTCCTTGAAAACTAATTAATACCAACAGAATACACAGTTTCACATCACTCAAAACTGAAATTATTTAAAATGAAAGGTGATGGCGATAGTTGGTTTTTATTGCTGTTCAGCACTGTTTAGGGCTTGAGTGGTGCAAGATGTTTTTCCATTCCCAATTTGATATTTTCACTTGCCTGGAATCCAGTTAGAATATCAGATGTTTTGCATTTCCAGTATAAGTATTAATAAAACATTGTGGGGGAGGGGAGATGAGAAAATGAAACGTTGAGCCTGCATGATTCACGGATGTTTTTCAATATTGTGCACTGCTCCCACTAATGAGCAATAGCAGAGAAGCAATGTAGGGTATTAACTGTTGCATATCATTAATGCCCTGCTTGAGAACGAAGACAGGCCTGGGTCTCCACGCTGCTTATAAACAGCTCTTGGTGCTCCTGGAGCTTCTCTCTTGCCCCATTCATCCCCCTAAGCTCATCTTCTCAAAAGCCTTTCGACATTAAAACCAAAACTTTCAAAGGGAAATTAAATGGGCTCCTAAAAAAAAAAAAAAAAAAAAAAAGGCTTCCTCTGGCTAAATGATACCAAACAGACATAATTAAAATATATTCGCGACATTTGTTTAAAAGTCATCACCCCAGAGAACAAAGTTTCCCCAACAACTGAATTCAGCGCAGTCATTGAATCACATGTGGTTTGTTGGGTGGGAAAATATCTGCCATTTGGTCAGTTAAGTTCTGATGAATCAAAAAGATAAATATCCAAGAGGGAGAACTAACTGGTAGCAAGGTTCATACTCAATCTTCCACAAAGGACGAGTAAAATCAACTTTCCTCCTAAGTGCAATTACTGAATTAATGTAGGTGCTTCCCAGGCCTGAGGTCGGGAATGTTTGCTAATGCACAGACTTGCAAACTGGCAGGAGGACAGTAAAAAGCAAACCGAATCCTGCCCAGGTCATAATTGCACCTGTGGTGTGGTGTTTATTCTCAGCCAAAGAAACACTTCATTTACTGAAGCTATTTGTCGGAACCAATCCCCAAGCTCTTCGCTCAACTTGATTTGCAGATCAATTGTCATGATTAAAGGCAAGGGATGCGAAGGAGCCAACTGCTGATTCCAACGGTGGAGGTGCTTGCTGCAGTGTTATTCACGTCCTGGGTTAGACTAAGCTGGTGGAGTTCCTGGCTCCAAGCAGGGAAGTTTCAAAACATTGCTGAATGCTTGGAAGCAAGTGCAGGCGAACGGGATCTACTGAGCGGAAAGAAGAGCACAGGAACAAAAGTAATGAAAATACACTGGCTCATTTGTGAAAAGCGAAATTTCTACCAGCCAAGGTGTGATCTACACATTTCCTTTAGTGAACATGAGTTTCGAGCTGATGAAGCCCGGCTGGCACATCCTCTGAGCATGCTCACTATGGCTCGTGCTGCTGTCTGATGACTAAATCCAGTGAACCTCCTTTAGAGGAGCAGGCCACCATGTCAATGCAAACCTATCAACATGGCCACAACCAAGTCCCAAAACCGAACGTAAATCTACGCACATCTCCACGCAGCCCTGCGTTTTCCTTCCGGGTGCACGGGAGGAGCATCCATCCTCCTCTCCTCCTTCGCGCCTGCCTTCAGTCCTGCTCCTCCAGGAGGCCCACCCCACCTGTGGGCCCCCCCTTTCCTATGCGTAGCTTTCCAGTTTTCCTGTACTGATCCTTCAGGTCAATATTTAGCTTTGCTCAAATCGCTCCCGTGTTTTTAAAAACTACATTCAGGTCTACATTCCATTATTTCTTTCTTCTTCACAGAAGGCGGCTTGCATTCATAATTCCTGTTTCTTTTGTCACCCAATCTTTAACCTATTTCAATCTAGACTCATTCAGCCAATCCAGATCCCACAAAAGTTACCAACGGCTTCCAGGACAACAACCCCAGTGAAAATGCTCAGCCCCCAACTGAATAGACTTCTTTTGTAACACTTGATGCATATAACAATTCTCTTTTTCTTGAGATGTTCTCTTCACTTTGCTCCTGTGTTTCCTTTTATCTCAATGGATCTTTCTTCTCAGTTTCCTTCAAATCCATCCTTAACCATCAAAATTTTGGAGTTCCACAAGTCGTGGTCCTAGGCCACCATTTTATATCACTTCTTTTTATGGATGCTCAGAGCTTCCATTATCATCTGTAAATGAGGTATTGCCACTGGATGTCAAAAAGGTACCTCACACTTGATATGTCCGGATTCTAACTCATCACCTGTCCCTCGCCATTGCCAATACCACTTCTTTTCTGGTGCTACCTCTTTAAAATAAAGGAACCACCAAGTTTCAAATAGCACAGGTAGGCCGCAGCATGGATGTCTTGGGGTTCAGGACATGCTGCCCCGAAATGTGGCACCCTGGCGATTGAGAAATTAGCAGAAGCAGGAAGGTCACACCCAACTTCTGCCACTCTTCTCCCCTGAAGCAGGCCACAAAAACCTAGGATGGATTTTCTCAACTTCCCTTAAAGCAGGTCATATGACCATCATTCAAGAGATGCCCTCCCTGTACCCAGAGGAAAGGACCATTCTAATCTCTGAAGACAAAGGGACCCAGAGAGGAATCTGTACAAATGGGCCTTGCTAAATTCCCCCTAGTGTCACCATTAGATCATACTCTCGCCCAATCCCATTTCTCCATGACTGTCTACTTCTTCATCAAATCTATTACAGCATAAAAATACGCAAGCGTAACCATGTCTTTGGGTCTTTATTTCCCTATGAAGTCACCTGTATCATGTAAAACTTATATCCAATAAATGCATATGCTTTCCTCTTGTTAATTTGCCTTTTGTTTTAGGGGCTTCGGTCCTCAACATAGGACGACGGGTGAGGAAAAGACATTTTTCCTCCCTGACAAATGCACCTCGAACATCATGCTGAGTGAAAGAAGCCAGACCAGAAGGAACACAGATTACATGATGCCATTTATATGAAACGTCCAGAAAAGGCAAATCTGTGGAATAGCTGCTTCCCAGGGCCAGGAATGGGAAGGGGGCGTGACGGCGAATGAGCACGAGGTTTCTTTTTAGGGTGTTGGAAATGTTTTAAAATTAGACTGTGGTGATAGCAATGCAATTCTAAAAATATACTAAAATTTATTAAGTTGTACACTTAAAAATGGGGGATTTCATGGCATGTAAATTGTATCTCAATGAAACCATTCTTAAAAATGACTCAGGTAGGAGACGTGTTTGACCCTACCCTTCTCTTCCCACCCTCAGCTTTCAACCCACCTTAGGTTCCACCAAGTGGACTCCCCAACTTTCTCGATTTATTCATTGCTCTCCATCTTGCTCCACTTTCATGCAAATCAGCACCATCTTTTCCCGGACTGCTGCAAGAGCTTTTTCAACGGTCTGTCCCAGCAGGTCTGACACCCACAGCAAACTGTTCTCTACACCACAGCCAGAAAGATTTCTTCTGCTTAAAAACCCTTCATTGGCTTCCAAAAGTCCTTAGATGAAGACCACATTCCTCAAACTGACCTTAGAGCCTCACCACAGCTCCAGCCACTCTTGCCCCAATCTTTCCCTTCCCCTCCCCTCCACTAACTGTCTGGGCAACACTCTTCCATGCCAGCTTCACCGGCTCAATCTCTGCCCATGCCCCCTTTAGGCAAGGACACAAGAATTACCCTGGGGGAATTACCCTGGCTTCTCAGTCTAAGTCAGCCCTGTTGGATATTGCTTGCAGAGAACCACAATTCTTTTGCCTTCTGGAAACTAATTCCAGTTTGCAATTAAATATTACCCACTGTGATGACTTGGGTTAGTATCTTCCCATCCCACCACCATGGAAATGGCCTGAGAACAGAGAGTACAAATCCTTTAGCCATTTTGTTCAACACTGCACCTTTAGCAAGACTGGTACTTGACCTTAAAAGCTTGTTTACATTACAACTTTTCTGCTAGTAGTAGTTAAATATCAACACCTTTTATTAATAAGAAATTCCTTCCCTGATTGGTCAAAAAATATGGCTTTTGCTACTATTATTTAGTATTTCAATGGGATTTTCACACACACACACACACACACACACACACACACACACACATACACACATGCCCCTGTGAAATAATTTTAGTCTCTTTATCCCTCTTGAACCCCGGTAAACTGAGAACTAGTCTCTGAGAGGGGTACCAGGATAGAAATACAGTGATGTTCCACATTCTTGTAAATTGGGCAGAAATTACCTTAAGACTCATCTGTAAATCATGGCTCTTTTCCCAGTTAATAGCAAGAAACTTTGCCAGCCAAATAGAAACGTTCACCTCCTCCACAATCCTGCTAGGGAAAAGGTATTTTGACATCGTCTCCCCATCACCACACAAACTAACCGCTTCCAGCTACTTATGACAGCACCATGGCAAGTCCAGAGTCTTCAGTCTCTCTCTTTTTCTCTGTGATTAAAAATACGCTTCTAACCATCCCTCGGCAACAAGATTAGCTGTCAAGTTCTCAGTCCCAATTCAGTCATTCCTTTCCATGCCTTGGGCAGAACCCTGAGCCTCACTGGGTCAGTCCTGGGAGAAAGCTTGTCCATCTCCTGAGTACCATTACCTAGCCCCAAATCCAGAGCCTTTAGACACTACACAGAGGAGGAAAAAAATCCAAAATATCAGGTAGGAAAACTGCCAAAGCCATATGTCTTAAGAGTCTTCTATCAGAGACTCCTAAAATAAAACAGCTAAAGAACAAACAAAAGCACAATTAAAACAGGGCAAAAGAAAGCTCCATTGTATAAAATAGAAATGAAAATAGGCTTGGAAAGACAAAAAACTAAAGTCACACCCACAAAAAATATAACTGACAAATTTTAATGTTATAGATGAGGACCGTCAGAATTATTCCGAATAACCGTACTTGAATAAATATTCCGAACACTTGACTCAACTTATACAAGGCACAGCTTTGATAATTAGAATTCTGCCAGTGTGTTCAAACAATGTGAATAGCAAGTAGCTGAGTGGAGAGTACTGCTTTTCATCATGGTCACTATTTGTAATTCTTAGGAAATCAATTCTTTCTAGAGATTATTGATCTTCTATCTGTAAAATGAACATAATGCTGCTTGGCAATCTCATAGGATTTTTTGAAGAGTAACACAAATATTGTACTGTAAGATTCAAGGTGTTCTAGGACAGAGATATTATTATATCACACCTCTGTTTATCAAGGTAAATAATAAAAACTCATTATAATGCAAAATATTATTAGAGAATAGCGTGTTTAATACATTTGCTTTAGAAACATTTTGGTGTAAACTCTTAGCAATTGTTCTCCGGAGATGTTAGATAGATAGTACCAGGCTGGGTGCTAAAGATGCAGTGTTGAGAAAAGTGCTAAAGGATCTACACTCCATGTTCTCAGGCCATTTAGAGGGTGGTGGGATAGAAATCTATCCTAGGGACAAAAGCAGGAGCCCCGCCTTGATCCTGCCCTGAGCAAACTTCCTTTGGTCATTCTTCCACCAAGAGCACACCAAGAACCAAGAACAGACTGCCAACCCAACAGAGATGTAATTAGGTACTTTATTATCAGAAACAGCATTTTATATTTAACTACGATACTCAGTGCCAATAATCTCACAGAAAAGGTAGTTTGTATATGTGTTTAGAGTTCAAGGGAGACAAAGCCAGCTAAAGTAAAACTATAAAAACTTAGAACAGACAAAAGTTCCCTCCTCCCCCTTCAAAAAAAAAAAAAAAAAGGACAAAAGAGATAGAGAAGATAAGAAAGGCCACTTTGAGAACATGACTCTTCACAATCAGCATCCATTTTATTACATGGCACCATCTACCACTACAAGGTTACTTAAAAATCCTCTCTCAATGTATCCAAATGTTAGTTATTTGAAACAAACTAAAAACCAAGTTAACTTCTAAACGTTTTCATGTATGTTTCCTTTGCTTAAAAGAAAAATTCACCTATCAAGTTCAGTAACTTCTTCCTTGATATATTTTAGTAAAACCTAGAAATGCAGAGTCTCTTGTTCCAGAAATATGGAGAATGGTGTATCAAGTAATGAAAGAAAGCAGACTATCCACTGAAAATCATTATGAAGCATTCTGCAAACCAAACTTAGTATTAAAAACCTCAATATTCTGCTTAATTAAAAAAATCCCAAATATTCAACATTAGATATTTTTATTTCGTGTTTTTAACACCAACACCTCTTTTGGGTTTAATTCTATTTGTAAATTTCAGGGGTTTTTTTGGTTCACTTTTTTGTTGTTGTTTTGCGATACAAACAACCTAAAGACACCTTTAAATTATTTGCCAACTAGAAACGCAAATTTATTAATTATAAAGACAGGACCAACAACATAAGGAAATGCCACCAAGCTTTAAAGCAACTGGCTTCCAGACCCACTTTGACACAAGAATTCGTAACATGCACAACCCAGACTCTTCCTTGCAGGGAGACGTTTAACGCCTTTCCTATTTTCAAGACTAGGAACAGATGCTTAACTCCAAAGCACACTGGTTTTTTGTCATAGGCTTCACTGAAGCAAATCTTAATTGCTAATGAAATTAAAGTCTAGATAAGAGCAAATTTAAAGTGTTCTTGGGGTACAAACATGGTGCTTTGTCACACTGAGCACTTTCGGATTAAAGAAAACTAGAAGGTCTTGGGAGCAGCCTCAGAATCAAGAACTTTCTAACCATTTCCTTTCTCCCCCAAAGCACAGGAGAGGCTTTCTCTAGAAATTCTTTTATCTAAGGAAAAGTCCTTCCAAAACAAACAGAAGTGATGTAAGACCCCCTCGCTAGGAATCTCATCAAGTGACCAAAGTTAACCAGAGAACAGAAGAGAATAAAAGTCATCACCACACCCACACAGACTTTTTGTCTATTCTTCTAAGGGAACCCCCTAGAGATTACCTAGAAGACTTTATCTGCATAAGATAACCTCTGTTCACAGTGCAGTTCCGCCCCTCACCTTCCCATAACTTGACAGTCCCGTTCAGTTTCCTAAGAGAATCATTTACAAACAATTGTCTGCTCCTTGGGTCCTTTTGTTTCCCTTGAAAATCATTTGCTACCCCTCGGGATCGCCCCCATCTCCTCTCCACTACGAAGAAGCTGTTTAAGCCTCAACCATCTGGCCTTTCCTTGAGCGTCACGTTTCATATGGCTCCCATGCTTATGCATGTTAATAAATTTATATGCTTTTTCTCCTGTTAGTCTGCCTACTGTCAGTTCATTCCAGCAGACTCCAACCTTCACAGGGGGGTAGGGAAAATTCTCTTGGGCTCTACAGTGTCACTAAGCGTACAATAGCTTGGGAGACCCCGAGTTCTCAATCACCTATGGCCAACTCTAGCTTTTCCTCAATTAAGAATGAAAATGCTAGTAGTAACTTTATATTTCCCTCCTTACAGATTTCCTTTCTCAGAGTGCTCTGACAGAAGTAGCATATCCCACTGACAAAGTTATTTCTTCTGACTTGCATCTTGTCACTGTTAAAACAAAAAGAAAATCAATGAAAGATAAATGTCTAAGCTCTGAGGATGGAGTAATAACATAGCTTATCTGTTTCGTTTGACCTAAACTTGAAGCTCATTCTTTGCTTAAGGAAATAATGGCAATAAAATATAATATAGACTCCCACTCAGACCCTATGAAAGGTGGCAAAAAAAAGAAAAGAAAAGAAAAGAAAAGAAAAGAAAAGAAAAGAAAAGAAAAGAAAAGAAAAGAAAAGAAAAATTCAGTGTTCCAGAAACAAAGAAAGATAAAAAAAAATCAGCAAGTGAAATATTTGGGACTATTTATTGTTTATCAAGTACTTGCTCCATGCAAAGCCAATTACCAAAAAGGAATCAAACCACATTCTTGTCCTTTTATGGGGTTACAATGGTGATAAGACAAGAATGGGTAAAGAGAAAAGCTAATGATGAAGGGACCAATTAATAAGTATTCCCACACAAGCTAATGACAGTAACATACATGGATGACAGATGATCAGTTTTTGGCAAATAAAGGTCTGAGTGGAGAATAAATAAGAAAATGCAGTTTAAAATACTAGACAAACACGTCAGGGTAGGGAAAACAAAATCAAACCAAAGGATACATGTGTCACCAAATCCCATTTTGTCAATCCCTAAAGAGCACTCACTCCTAGAGGCTGAAAACCAGTAATAAGTATTTCGAGTTGTGGGCCTCGTCCCACATGTCAACAATTTCTAAAGTGTCTCCTATGTCCTGGAGTATATTTTTCAGTATTTTATACTACTAGCTACCAAGAATAATGATGCGGGAAACTCTCGTCTTACATAAATGGGCACATAAAAATCTAGGCCTTAAAAATTAGTTAAAATGGAAGGAAATGGTGACGTAATAATCTAGCACTGGGGTTTCTTTAAATAATGATATATCTTATGTAAGTCAAGTATTACCTAATTTATCAAACACAGATCTATTGCTTAAAGCTAAGTCCATATTAACAGTCATGTAAATTGTCAATATCTCCCTAATTTAGTTAATGCTGATTTTGAAAAATTACACATGGCAAATAAATGACCAGCTGTCCTCTAAAACAGTGCATTTATATTTCAGATTCACAAAGTCTTCACAGATCATGAAGAGATATCTCCTGGAGAAACAACCTGCTTGAGGATACCTATTCCAGAAATACTTTTTTTTACCTACAATTCACTCAGCAGCCTCTATTAGCTGAACATAAACAAGCATATGTAAAATACTGGTGGTCCTTTCCTAACTAATACTAACACTGCAAAGTTCAGGTACTAACAATCAGGTGTAGAACCCCAGGCCACTTGTGCTTACTTTGCAAACTGCTGTCAATTCCATTATTTAATCACATAGTGAAGGAGTAAAGAAAGAAAATTAGTAATGAGGAAAAGGAATTCTATAGGTGAGTGGATGAAAAGGAAGAAAACTAGCAAGAAATAGTGCAGGAAAATTTTGGTAAAAAAATAAGAATTATAAAACTATTTCTGAGAATTCAAGTTAGAATGCAACCTGAAGCCATTTGGGGAGATGACAATCAACACTACACTAAACCCTCTGATAGCCTCTGACACTCTCCCTCTTCCAGAGGCCAACAGAATAACAAAAATGTTCACGATGAAGGGCCTGGATCACTGAAAACAGTACATATCCACTGTACCTGATATGCCACGTTAAGGCATCATATAGTGTGCTATAGATAAAATATATTTCCATCAAAGACTATTCAGGTGTTTGTTTTGGTTTTGGTACATAAAAGGAAACATTGGTTATATAGAAATTTCTCCTCCATGAGCCTCCAAAATCCTTAATAAAGCAAAACAAATAAGACATTTCTGTGCTCATGTTTCTGGTGATTACCAGAAGAGAGAAAATGGAATTGCTAAATAAAGAAATCCCTGGTTATAAAAAACCAACTCACAATTTTAAAAAGGAAACATCACAAATATACTATAACCTCTTTATACCGTATTCTTTCCTCTGGGTTACATTTAAGTGAAGTCAAGGTTTGTGTATGAATAGTGGCCTTTCTCTTTTTAGTGCATAATATTTATTAAATGTGAAAACTAAAAAAAAAAAGAAAAAAATCATCTCTGAAAAATAAAAATAAACTATCAAACCTGAACGTTATTGTAACTGAACATAAATCTTTGATGGACGTGTCTTGGAACACATCTCATTATTTCAGGTTAGGTGAAATACCCTACCCAACACCGTAATGTTTAAATTGTTGCAAAAATCCAAAGCAACACGTTCGTAGATGTGGACATCACCAACACAGCTGACTCATAAGTCAACAACTCAGAATGATGTAATTGGAAAATTTTGCCAAGTGTATTAGCTTGTTAGAGCCGCCATAAGAAGATACCACAGACAGGGGAGCTTAAACAAAAATTTATTTTCTCACAGTACTGGAGGCTGGAAGTCCAAGATAAGATGTTGGCAAGTTTGGATGTTCCTGAAGCTCTGTGGCTTACGGACAGCCACCTACTTGTTTTGTCCTCACGTGGCCTTTCCTCCATGTGGGCACATCCCTAGCATTTCTCTGTCTGTGCAAATTTCTACTTCTTATCAAGACACCAGTCAGCTTAGATTAGGGCCCACCCTGATGGCCTCATGTTGACTTAATCATCTTTTTAAAGACACTATTTCAAAATGCAATCTCATTCTGAAGACACTGGTTGTTAGAACTTCAACATAGAAATTTTGGGAAGAAAATCCAGCCCATAACACTCCAGCCTCTGCCACACCCCCAAATTCATGTTCTTCTCACATGAAAAGCACATGCATCTCCAACCCGATAGCCCAAAGTCTTGACCCCCATTCCAGCATCAACTCTAAATCTCACATATTACCTAAATATCGAAGTGTGGTTGAGAAATGAGATCTGATTCATTTCTCAACCACAATGAGGCAAAATCCTTCTCCAGCTGTGAATCTGGGAAAGAAGATAAGTTATCCGCTTTCCAGATATAGCGGTGGGACAGGCTTAAGATAGACATTCCTATCTCAAGAGGGAGAAACAGGAAAGAAGAATGTGATCACATAAAGCAAGTCTGAAACCTAGAAGAGCAGAGTTTATTCTATATTAAGGCTCAAGAATAATCCTTCTCAGTTTGACGCTCTGTCCTCTGGGCCCACCAGGGTGGCAGCCCTGCCTTCCAGGCCCTGGGAGGCAACCTTGGCCCACTAACACTGAGGAGGTGGCCCTGCCTTGTGAAACCAAGGAGGTCACAGCCTCACCCCCTCCCCAGACTCCAGCCCATGGTGGCAGTGGCAGCCCTACTGACATCAATCGTCTTCAGGGTCATTCTTCCCTTTTCTTGAAAGATAACCCATGTTCCCAGCTGGAGAGCCCTACTGTGCCATCCTGCAGAATCCCAGAAACCTAACAGCCTTCCTTCCTCCCATCTCTGTAATCTTTAGTCCTGACAGTGTTTGTGCTGGTGCAACCCCATCTCTATTCTGCTCTCTGCTGAGATGGCTGACTGTGTCCATGAGTCACACCCATAATCTCTTTATCAAATGATTGTTCAGCCACACGCCTGGTGTTCCCCCCAGTACACACTTTCTTAATTTTTGCAATACGGATAGGCTGAGAATTTTCCAAATCTTCAAGTTCTGATTCCTTTTTTTGCTTAAAAATTCCCCCTTTAGTTTCTCTCTCCTTTCACATTTTACTATAAGCAGCAAGACGAAACCTGGCCACACTTTAAACACTTCGCTTGGAAATCTCTTCAAATGAATAAGTTTATCACTTATAAATTCTACCTTCCACAAAGCACCAGAACACCAATCAGCCAAGTTTTGTGCTATTTTATAGCAAGGGTCACCTTTCCTCCAGTGTCTAATAACACGATGTTCCTCATTTTCATCTAAGTTATGACCCAAAGCATCTTTCATGTCCATATTTCTACCAACAGTCTCTTTAACATAATCTAGGATTTATCCAGCAAGTACCTCAAAACTCAGCCTGTATCGATCACTCAGTTCCAAAGCCACTTCCACATTTCTAGGTATCTGTTACAACAGCATCCCACTTCTGGCACCAAAATCTGTATGAGTTGGGGTTCTCCAGGGAAGCAAACTAACAGGCTGTGTATGTGTGGGGTGTGTGTGGGTGTGTTTGTGTGTGTGTGTGTGTGTATGTATGTATATATTTATTACATACATACATGCATACATATATATACACAAAGAGAGGAGAGAAGGGGGGAGAGGGAGGGAGATAGAGAGATTGAGAGAGACAGAGATAGAGATAGAGAGAAATAGAGAGAGAGAGAGAGAGAGAGAGACTGACTGAGACTGATTGATGTTAAGGTACTGGCTCCTGCAATTGTGAAGGCTTGTTAAATTCAAAATCTGCAGGGAAGACAGGCAGGCTGGGAGCCAGGGAAGAGCTACAGTCTGAGCCCAAAGGCAGTCCGCTGGCAGAAATCCTTCTTGCTTAGACGGGGTCAGTTTTTGTTCCAACTGATTAGATGAGGTGCACTCATATTATGAAAGGTAATCTTTAATCAAATCCACTGATTTAAATGTTAACCTCATCCAAAAAACACCTTCACAGAAACATCCAAAATAATGTTTGACCAACTATCTGGGCACTGCAGCCCAGCCACATTGATGCTTAAGATCCATCATCATGCCAAGGATCATCTCCATTTCATAAGGCACGTGCATCAGGTGGAATGCTATGATCCGCTCCAAGTCAGCAGCAATGGTGAGCCTGCAGAGACTGGCGACCTCTGCATTCTAAGAAGAGAAGCAGCTAGACTAACACTGCTTAGGCTCTGAGCACAGTAAAAAGCCACCTACTAAACATTAGTTGTAAATCGTGACCTGTGGTTGCATAGTATGGCCTGGGATTCTGTCGTTGTCTGAGTCCTGTCCTGGGAGCCTTAAGCCTGAGGGTCCAACCTCATGAGCAGTTACTTGTACAACCCTGAGAAGGTCACTCCACGTCTCTGGGCATGGGTTTCCTTAACTGCTCAGAGGGTGCATTAGAAGATGAGGCTTCTTCTATTTCTACAATGCTAAAATTCAGAGTTGCCTGCCCAAATAACTCAGAGAATCTTCCTTACATTGAAGGTTAGAAGTGTGGGATACTTTCTTTCATATGGATAATAATGATACTTAATTCACTGCTACACTCCTTTGCATTTTTTTTAATTTGCAAGATAGACATCTTATTTAATCCTATTTCCTCACCTGGTTGGGTTCCCTTGCGACAAATCATAGACATTCTGACTATGACCTGCTTTTGATCTCATGGAGCAAACCAGTCAGACGTGAGGTTTAAGTAAAATCTACTTAATAATAATACAAATACTTTTTAAGACTATACTTCAAGTTTGAATTTTTTTCAGATTCGAGTCCTCTTAAGTTTTCTAAGGAGAAGAAAATGTGAGATCATTTTCGCATTTATCTAAAGGGAAAGCCCAGCCTGAGAGTCCAGATGTTCCCCTGGGACAGCATCAGATTGGCGTTGAACTTCTCTTAGCCCAATGTCATCACTCTGGGCCCCTGAGTACAGGCTCAGGGGATGGGTCCTATCGGTGTGTGCTGGGTGAGTTGTTACCGCAGAGGGATCGTAGCCACACGTATGCACGACGGGAGTTAGAATGTGCTCCTCACAGAGCCCAGGAAACAGCTTTTATAACTACTCATGCTAATTAGGAAATTACTGAAAATATTTCCCATATTTAAAACAGCAGCACTCCTCAATGATATGCCACTCTCTCCTTTTATGGAAATCCTGGTATGAATCAAAGCTGAATAATCATCCATCACTGTCAAAGGTAAATTACTGCCTAGAAACAACAAAAAAAAAGCAGTGTGACATTTAAAGCATTGGGAAGTAGTCAGCTAGTGCTCCCTGCAAGCCTCACGCTGCAGAAAAGCAAAGGAGAAATCACAGGAAGGGCCAGGGTCCAGACGTCACAGGCTACGTGTGACTTTGACATCCGTGCAGACAATAGGGACCCTTAGGAGGAAGCATTCTTTGGTCATCTCCCCTGGGTCTACCACTGTCTTACACAAGTTACTGCATTTGATTCTTATAACCACTCTTAGGTTCTGATCGTCTCCATTCTCCAGATCAGGAAACTAATCCCCAGTGAAATTAACATCATATCCAGGGGCTCCCTGCTAGCTAAAGCGGGGAGGCGGAAATGACAAGAAAAGTCTGTCTGATGTTCAAGCCTATGTTACTGTCACTGCTTCATACAGCTCTTGCTGCTGGAGGTATTCTGATGGGTAACACCACAAAGTAGAGTGTGTATGTGTGTTGACACACTGGATATTCATATGGGCTCTGATATCTAACATTACATAAAGCTGTCTGTGGTCAATTTGCACCACCATAGAATGGAATAACAGCTGCCTACCTACTCACGTGATGGAGATTAAATGAGATACTCTGTATATAAAGTCACAGCATGCAGCACTTAGTGAGGGCATGATAAACCAGGTTTCTTCCTAGCACTCTAAATGCTGAAAATATGAATATATTTAAAAGACATGTAGACTGGCCATCTTGTCCATCTCCCAGTAAGGTTATGCTGCAGAAAACAAATCCCGGATTTGTATTCTAAAAACACATACTGGGTTAGTCCTGAAGAGATAGGAGCAATTGTTATCATCATGGTCATCAGCACCTGAATGAACCTGAAGCCACATAATGAAGTAGGTGATATCAGTCTTTAATCACGATGCCACCAACTTAACCTTCTCCCTCTCTTGCTTCCTGCTTCCTGTGTGTTTTGCTTTTAAGGGGCTTGCCTCTCATGGGCTTATGGATTTCTTCTGTTGTAGAGGAGAGTGACCCAATGAAACGACGTAAAATATCATACTGGTGACTTACAGCATTGCTACCACAACATCCTCATCTCAGTAAAAATAAAACAATTTACGAGAAGGGATCAAACAGTAAGCAAGCTGTCTGATCTCCACCAACCTAAGCTTCCCCCATTGAAGAAGGTGATGGTAACAGCACCATCCCCAAAGGGTTGTTACAAGCACTAAATGAGGGGCACAAAGTGCTGGGCACAGTGTCAGCAGGTAGTATGCACTCAGTACATTTCAGCTCTTATTGTTGGAATGCTAAGATCCATGACACTAAGTCAAAGAGCACTAGGATGATCCTTTGCCCAAATCACGCCATACTGTCCGTACGACAGGCCTCGGTCAAACACAGAGAACGTGTGCATGGGCATGAGAGCTGTACCAGGATTCTGCGTCCACGATGAGGCGGGAAAGACAACGTACCATTACATCCCTTCTTCTCTCTGGCTCCCCCTGTAGATAAGGACATAGAAACTCTCTACCACTGAACTAGGCAGTCAATAAATATTTATTGAGCACCAACAATGCTGAGGCACTAGGCTAGGTGCTTGAGAAAACAACAATGGACAAGACTGACATGGTCCCTGATGAAAAATACGTTCTAACATGGGAGAAAGAGCAAAAGTAAAGTAGATAAAAAACAAAATAGTTTGTGATAAACGATGTGCAGGAAACAAACAAAAAGATACAAACAAGGTACAGAATGATCGGGGGGTGGGAGCTTATTTTAAACGGGGTGGTCAGGGCCGCCTCTCTGAAAAGGTGGCATTTCAACTGAGACCTGAAAGATGACAGGGAAAGAGTTACACCCAGTCAAAAGAAGAAATTTCAGGGAATAAGAAAGGAGCGTGGTCCTAAGGCAGGAGAGACGGGTGTGTTCAAGGCACTGAAAATCTAGAGTGGTCAGCAAGGAAAAATGACTTAACAAGAGGTCATATTAGCATGGTAGGAGCTAAATCATGCAGAGTCTTAAAGGATATGGTATGTATTTTACTACATCAACCTGAAAAAAAAAAAACTAAAGTAAATTATCTCCAAATATGTTGCATTTACTCAGGAAGTAAAATGAGGATTATAATCTGGAATGCATGGAATGGCAAGCCTCCAGTCCATCCAATCCATCCGGTGAGGGAAGGAAAAAGTGAAGCTTTTATCAGCAGAAAGGGAAAGGTTCATAGAAGCTGCTTAGAAACAGAGTTCACGGGCTCCAGAGGCTCAAAGCTGGAGTCGCTGCGAGTTCATCGGCAGAGATGCCCTTCCTGGGCAGGAGTTCTGTCGTGAGCATCTTATCTGAACTACTGCAATCCTGCAGCATCTCCGGTGATAAACCCTGATGAAGCGGTCGATTCCTGCAGGACATGAAAGGGGTTTTTACAATGTTCTTGGAAACAGTTCTTGTCTCCAGCAGGTAAGCATGAGCCTCCTCTCCTTTATGCCTTCCCGGCTGTATTTTGTCTGGGTCTGATCAAAGTGCTTTCCACCTGACACCTACAACGTTCACAACCGTAATCTCAGTGGAAAGTCACTGAGGAGTCACGCAGGGAATGGATGTGATCTGATTGAACTGCTAAGGTGACCACTTTTCCATGAGGGAAAGAACAGCCTTCCCTGGTGCAGGGTGAGAGTCAGGGAGACCAGCTGGACAGGGACAGGGACCACAGACTGGTGCCTTGCACAAGGAATTGATAAGAGGAATGGAGGAAAGGGAATGAAGATATATTGCAGGATAAGTAATAAAACATCCCAGAAGATTGCTGTAGGGTGAGGAAAAGAGAGAAAACGGGAGTAACTGGAGATTCTGGCTGGAGTCGCTGGCCGGCCAGCCCCAGGAAAGCCCAGGCAGTGAGCAGAGCCAACGCCAGGCTGTGGTTCCTTAGGAAGGTTCTGAGAAAAATGCAATAGAGAGGTCATGTGGGGTTGCAGCAGCTGTTGTAATTTTCCCTTCTTTGATTCTTTCTTTGCTTCCTCCCCCTTACCCCGCCTTAATAGGCTTTTGACAAGGAGGTTGGCATTGATGTCTTGGTGATTGAATATAAATGCGCTTAATTCATTACAGAGATAAAGGAACTCAGCCTTCCCTTAAGGGTCATCATCTAGATATGATGATGCCGTCAATTGCAGCCTGGTCTCTGGAGACAGCCCTTCGATCTGCCAGCACAAGCATCTTCTCCTCCTGCGTCCCCCACAGTGGGATGCAGCACAAATTTCCAGCTTAGAATCTGGATTCCAGCGGCCCCGTGTTAACCACACTATGAACTTCTGATGTCAGAAAAGCAGTCTAAGTGACTTCCTAATGGAAAAAATAATTAAAATGTTTTCATCTGTTCTTGAGACTCATCCTAAGCTGATATATTGATTCTACCACTGCTCCCGTGAATGGTATTTTACAATCAATACCTCCCAGGCCCCATGGAGATTGGGAGTGGGTAGAGAGAAACCCTTAGTTTCCTTTGTGCCTCAACACTTCTCTGTTAGAATAAATGGAAAGATATAAATTCTTGGGTCCTCTATTAGTAGGAAGTCTGGCATTGGAGGAAGAACCACATCGCTATTTACAAAAAGTGAAACAAATTAAAATGCTCTGTGATCTAAGATTAGTTTCCCCCTTTCTAGCTAAATTCCCTCAACAAAAGTCACCTATGAAATGATCCAATCTAAAATGTGCCTCAGGAAGACTGGCCTGCTAGCAGTATGTGAAATATACACATGTACCTCCCGCTAGTGACTGGGGAGGTGAAAATATTGAATGTCCTGAATCCTTTGTGGCAGGTAAATTTGGCAGATACACAACTTCATAAAATCTGGCCATGATCAGTAGATAGCACTAGCAGTTGGTCTTAATGTCACTCTGAACTTAGGAAGGAGAGTCTTTCTAATTTGTTCATAATGCTTAGAGGAAATTCTGTACTACTTTGTACAGAACGTAAGATTTGGAGGCCAGCCCGCCAGGTTCCAAACTCCTGTGACCAGTATGTCTCTTCTAATTCACGTGAGGCTGAACAGCATCACTGAAAAATAGGAAGGCTGTTTTTTTTTATTTATTTGGTCCACCGCTAAGAGTCATATGAAGGAAGGCTCTCTTTAATGACACACTGAAACAAATAATTGTATTTTTAGATTTGGTAACATTTGCATTTCTGGTCTCTCCGAAGTTTCACGATGTCAGCATCTGAGTCTGCTTCCTAGCACCTACTAGTGCATCTAAAGACGGCACTTCAAAAAATATTGGTCAAATTAATGAATTCTTCTTTGTCAAGCCTCATTGAGGCAACTGATTTCAATTGTCAGGTCCACATTAGCAGAGGATTTTCCGTGTGTTCAGAACTGGTTGGCTAAGGTGGCAAAGTGACTAGAAAGTCTGCTCATATTAGCAACGTAAAGTCCGCAGTTGAGTCTAGGCATGGTATAAAGATATGGCGACATTGTTTATGGATTTGAATGTTAAGTTTTAGAGGAATTAGACTTATTCTGGATCTTCAAAAGGAAAAATTAAGAAAAATGTGTGGCAAGCAATGAGAGACACATTTCAACCCAAGGTCAGGAAGAACATGCTCATAATTTGAATTACCTAAAAATTAAACATCTGCCTTGGGAAGAAGTACAGATCCCACTAACAGACACACCTAAACCACAATTCAATAGCCATGGCCCCTTGAAATGCTAGAGACAGGACACCGTGCACTAGACTAGGGTCCTTGCCTCCCAGAATGCCGTGACTTTATTCTATGGAATAAAGACATATATTTTGGCTTGTTTGTTTTACAGAATGACACATATAAAGCATGTTTCTAACAGCTTAACTTGGCATATGGTGGGATATATTTGATGGGATAAAGACAAAAAGCATGTAATTAGGTTTAAAGTCATAAATATTTTAATGAGGATGACAAAATTGAGTACAACTAAGAAAGAAAGAATTTGAGCGATACGGGAGGAATAGTCCAATTCATGCAGTCTGGTGACTAACTGGCTTTGGGAGTGAAGGTGTTGAAAAGGTACTGGACAGTAACCACACACCAGGCACAAATGAGTCAGGGAATGTTGGTGATAATGATGGAACCTTTTAAAACGTAAGAGGAGACCAGCTTTAGAGGAAAAGCTCAAATCTGATTTTAAAATCAAAAGTTTGGTGTGAAATATTAATAATGTGCATGCAAATATCCATCACAGGGTGAGCCATTGGTCTCAAATTCAAGGGTTAGCTTAGGACTCCTTAAGTGTCATAACTATTGGAAGAGGAGGAAGAGAAGCAGGAACAGAGGGAGCAGGGAGAACAGAGGGAGGAGAGCTACAGCATCAATATCAGAGCACAGACTTGAAAGACAGAAATGTGCTCAAAGTTTAGCTCTAGCTCTTACTAACTTTGTCGAGCTTGTCAACGACAACAGCCAGCATTCACTGTGCACTTATTCTGTGCTGGATACTGCGTCCAGTAGAGCAGTGCAGT
Source organism: Lepilemur ruficaudatus (assembly GCA_963574885.1). NCBI lineage: Eukaryota > Metazoa > Chordata > Mammalia > Primates > Lepilemuridae > Lepilemur > Lepilemur ruficaudatus. The sequence goes on along the minus strand of CAUYRT010081674.1, from coordinate 40,883 downwards.
CAGTAGGGGGAAAATTCATTTGGATTATCTATCCATAAGGGAACAATTAAGAAATCACAGTAAATTAATAAAATGAAATATTGTGTGGGTATTAAAAGTAATCATTACAGCCGTATCTACAGACCTGGACAGATGTCCACTGTTCAGCTTAGTTACAGAGAAATTATATAGCTTGACCCTACTTCATGAAAGTTCAAAAAAATTTAAAAAACCCAACAATTACATACACACTATCATCTATGCGTTTCTCTCACACTACAAATCCAATTTTTCAGGCAATCCTTTTGACTCTCTTTAATACATACCCAGTACCGTACATAAACGTCTGGAGGACTACATCATCAGGCTGTTAACACTAGTCATCTCAGAAAACAGAGAGCATTGGACTGGAAATATTTAAAAACAAAACAAAAAAAAACAAAACCCAAACAAGAAACTCCAGCATATAATAAACTTAAATGAAAATATAGAATGCAAAATTCTATCTATACTATCATTGCAAAATCCAATTCTTAAATATACACATAGACAATTAGAAGGTGACACTTGTTAATGAAACCACTGATTGAACGAGCTGATGGGATTGTGAGGAATTTTAGTCTTAACCGTTGTTTTAACTTTTTGAGCATTACACTTTTTAAAAGACTAATCCCTATTTTATACCTAAATTCAAAGGTCAACAAAGATGTAGAGCTAGCAAAGAGTTTAGAGTATTTATTCTCAAGTTCAATACTACTCAACACACAAAACAAATGGCCATGTCAAGTGTTAAGTATGCGGGGTTTGGATAGCTAGTACAAACCCACTGTATAAAGTGGGCTTTTTTGTTTTAATTTGAATTATTTTGTGGTCATTTTCCATTGCACTAATACACACAAACTCAGCTCCAATAAGAGCAAAAATGATAGTACCCCTCTGCCTTCTGCTCTCTAATCCTCTGTCTCATAAGATGGGCTGTGAGCACTTTATTCAGTGTTAAAGGTCAATCCTCTCTTCTGGTAGGATGTGTTTGCCCAATAAAACATGTACAGAGATTTACTTGTTAAAAAGCAAATAAAGTAAGCTGGTTTCATCTGAGATTATTTCACCCACAGAATCAACTAAGAGACTTTGCTGCAGAGACGTTTTGCAAGAATCTATCCACGTCTCAGGGTCTCGCTTAGTTCACAAAGTGCAGGTGTTTAGACACACCCCACATCTCCACTTGGAAGTCTAATTGTCACCTGAAACCACACAGAACCGAAACTGAACCCCTTATCCCCCATCTCCACCCAAACTGAACTCTACCAAACTCTTCCTCATCTCAGGGAAGGGAAATGTCACCCTAGCAGGTAACCTGGCCAAGATGGTTTGACTTGTGGTGGGACTTCCTTTTTCTCACATCCCAGATCCAATTTGTCAGGGAATCCCATTGGCTGTCCCTTCAAAGCAGATGCAAATTGGACTGGCTTCTTACCTGTCCGTGGAGACTATCCTGACCCAAGCCATCAGAATTTCTTGCTGGGACGAGTAATCGTAATAGCCTCAGAACTAGCCCCACTGCTTTCTCCCTTGGGCTCAGAGAGTCTGTCCTGGACATAGGAGCCCAAGTAATGGCTTTAAAAGATAAATCACATCATGTCACGCTTTGTGCAAAACGCTCCCGACTCTTCATTCCTGTACTGTCCCTGTCAACTGTACGTGCTCTTACAACCTCCTCTCCCAGGGACAAGACTCTGCCACCACTTGTCCCTCTGCCTGCAATGTTGTTACCCAATATTCGCATCACCAATTCCCCTTTCTAGTTTCAAAGGTTACTTTCTCAACAAGGCCTACCCTATTTATTCCAGGTAAACGGCAACCTTTCCTGACCTTCTTTATCCTGCTCTACTTTTTGTTCCATAGCACTTACCGCCTTCTCTATAATCCACTTAGTTATAAGGTTCAGCATGCATTTTCCACCCACCCCCACTAGAAGGTGAGTGCTACAGGAACAGGTCTTTGTCTATTCTCATCACAGATGTATCCCAGGGACCCGGGACAGACCTTCACATATAGGAGATCCCTCAATAAATACTGTTTAATAATAATTTTTGTTTTATCATACCAACTAGGAATGAACAATGAAAAATATTTTGTCTTTCTCGTTCTGCCAACAAACCTCTTAAGAACACCTCGGGAATGCCACCAAGGAAAAATGATCCCATCTCCATAACACCAAAACAAAGCAACCCCCCAAATCGAGCAGAAGTTCTTATTCTTAGCGACAACTCTTCTAACATAACAAAGTCTTTCTTCTTCTAGGTATTCCAGAATGTCTTGGGGTTCTCTTGCTTAGTTTAGACTTTATTTTTAACTTGGATGAGTTCTTATTTATTAAGTGATGATATATGTATTGCTGTTTATGATGTTAACTTCCCTTTTCTTCACAAGAACAGTGTTCTGGTAGTGGAACCACCTACTGTTAAGAGCAAACATAGGGGAATTTATTATCTATAAAGACAATATGTTCAATATTCTATATCTACATCACTCATTTATTACTAAAATATAGCACAATAAAATACTGGAGACTAAAAGCATCTTGAATACATTACTGACATTAAAACTGGCAACTCAGAAGAGAACGTGCTGGTTGGTTAGGGGTCACTATTAGAAACACACGGCGGAGGAGAGTCAGTTAATACTGCCTTCTCAAGGACAGGGTGATGGATCACCGCATCTTGAAGTACCTTTGGTTAATGGAGGGCTCCACGATCAGAGAATTGACTTTCGCCCCAGTAATCAGATATGGAGAACAGCAGTCCTGATTTCTGATTCCTCTGCATTCCTTTTCTAGGAAAAGAAAATTGCCTTCATAAAGAGTCAAAACCTCCTAAAGGCTAACAATTTATCAGAAATTCAAAGTGACTTACAGCTTCAGGTTTAAGGCAAAGCAGGCTCACTAGGCTGCGTGTGCGTCCGCACCACCAGAAGGCAGGGAGGTAAAGCTCTCCAAAGCCTCTGTGAGTGAACGGTATCGGTCCGACAGGCAAAATGCTGCGATCCAGTGCAGAAGATGTTTCCATAAACTATAGTTGTATTTCTGAGCTCAAAACACAGATAAACTTTCTCTAAGTCTTTCATTCTAAAAAGACATCACGCTCTCTGGAGACCTGCTCCTTTCACTCAAAATTTTCTGAAACCCTCTCCTACAACGCCTGGTTTAAAATGTAATTTAAATAAACTCAACAGCTAAGAGTGAGGAGCTACAGTGTAATTCAACCAATAGAGCCTAAAATCCCTAATGATCTAATTAAAAGCAGGTTAAAGAATGTTGTACTTGACTTTTTGCAGCCTCAGATACCTCACACTTGATCAAAAAGCAGAGGATGTTTAATGCTACCAACATATTTCAATACCATCACTTTCAGGTCTGATATGCAAAAGCATTTACAAAACAATCCAAATCAAGGATCAGAACTCAATGCCGATTTCTCCTTTAAGAGACAGATATACTCCTGTAAGTAAAGCACAGTCTTATATTTGAAATTTGGTTCCCATAGGAATAAATAACTTTAGCACTAAGTCACGGAGGACTGGGGGAGCACAGGATTTTGAAATAAGAATCCTAATGAGAATAATTACTGGAAGATAAATTTGCTTGCATGTTTTCATCTACAATATTAATATATACAGTGTTGCAACTTTTTTATGACAAGTCACTTTTTATATAAGAAGTTGGAGGAAAAATGATTGTCATATGTGTGCTTCTAACCTATGAACTTTTGATATCAATAACAGATTGCTTAGCCACCAAGCTAAAATACCTAAACCTAAAAAAACAAAGTCGCACTATCAACATTTAAACTAAAGCCACTGTGCTGACTTTCTCATGGGGCTCATATGTTTTTTCACACTGAGAAATAAGGTAAATAAAATGCAATAATTTTTAAAGAGGTAACCCATCTATGTTGATTAGTTTGGATTTTTATCTAATTTTATAATAGAGATTCTGCATATTCACCTAAGATCTGTTAATATCTATGGCAATGGCAAGGAAAAGAGTTGGTAAGTGCATAAATTATGAATTTACATACAATTCCTTGTTTAAAATGAAATCGTTTGTTAATATAAGGCCTTCTATCCATCTTCATAAGTGATGTCAGATCCCTCGCATGGAATTCAAAATCCCTTTTGAGTATTTACTTTTATTCACCAATAATCATGCTCAAAGATTATCTTCCTGTTTAAACCAGTAGCTTTGGGAATAAAAATATACACAGAAACTGAATAAAAGTATCAATTGCTTTTGACTGTTCTGTTCACCAGTAAGCATTCAAGATATTATAGAATTATTAATACATAATTTGTTTAAGTTGCACTGTATATAGAAGACGTAACCATTGAGTGTTAATTAACAGGTGTTCAGTAAAACTGTAAAATAAAATTCAATATTAAGTTTTTGGGCCATGGGACTCCAGATGAGTTTTATAGTTTTCATTATTTTTTCTCTTTCCATGTTGCTTAATAGCCACACACGATTGTCTGCGATTGGGTGTCACAATAGTCCGTACGAAACGCTATTCAAATTTTTTCTGCACACAAACTGAAGAATAATTCTTTCTGTCCCAAAAAAATAACATCATTAGCAGCAGCATCTTTACACAACAAGCAGCATAAAAATCATTCTGTGAAGAAAGAGAAAAGAGGTTGATTTTCAATGGTAGGATACAGACTTTGAAATTATGCAGGTAAATATCCAAATGGTATATAATGGGTGAGAAAGAAAAGACCAAAAAACAAAAAAAAAGACAAAAGAGAAGATAAAATACTGTCATCAGCCTTATGCAAGCAATAATGTACACTAAAAATAATTATTATGAAAAATGAAAAGGAAATTCTTCAACTAATCCAAGAGAGAAAAAAAGCTACATTCTAGGATTTGAACACATTAATATTAGACCCTGGAATCATTTCAAAATTAAGTGAGATGAATCACAAAAGCAAGCAAATGTCTTTTAAAGCACAAAGAAAATTAGCTAAGATGACGAGGGGTGTCTTTTCAAGTGTGCAGTGGACACACCTGCTAAACAGTCAAAGGAAAGCCCTGCTGCAATGATCACAGCAGCACAGAGACGCAGGCATTGCAGAGAGGGGCCAGAATCCAGGAGCAAGGGAAGAAAAAAAAAGAACAGGCAACAGAATGGAAATCAATATTAATGCCAGAATGGGTGATCAAAGCATCGCAACTCAACGTCCAGACCCTGAGCTATGAAGCTCGAAAGAAACGAAAAGATACATATGCAAAATCCTTCATTTATTTTCCAGCTTGAGTTTTGCAGAAAAAAATAAACAGGATTGAACTGCTGTAAACGGTGGCTGCCTTAATTTTCAGGAGAGGTCTGAATGTCACTCAGGGCTAGTCTAGGACAGTGGCCTTGCAGAAGGCTGGGTGGGAGATAACAGAGAAGGGAAATTGGGCTTGGGGATAAATGACGGGGAGACACTTGTCACTGGCAGAGTTGAGGATGGACACTGACTGCTCTGACCCTGGTGGGGAGGTTCAGGGTCCAGGCCAGGGAGTGTTTATGTTCTGTATCACAGAAGACACACAGCTTCTTTCTCCTTGTTGGCCTTTAAACACTAGACGGCAAATACCCCCCTGGGAAAATACTGAGATGAAGGGAAAGGCAGAGATTCATCAAATTTTAGAGTGAGGAGAGAACTCAGCCAGCATCTAGCAGGACATCTTTATAGCTCACGAATAAGCTAATACCTAGAAGGGGAAATATTGACTTGATTTCACAGCTCAGCCAGGACCGGGACTCGGGTGTCATGACTGGGATTTTGCCTATTCCAGTACCTTTACAAAGGCCCAGGGCCCACCTGCATCGTTCTCAAACATCTGTTTGCGGCAGACTCATTTGGAGACTCGTTAAAAGGCAATTTCAGAAACAACTGCCCTAACCCAATAGCAAAAGACAGCAAGCAGGCTAGAGCCAGCAAGAAGTATTCCAGCTCACACACAGCACGGCTGCCTTAAATCCCAAGCAAGAGATGTTATGTGAGGGGTGTCTGTGTGCAAAATCCTATCATATGATGGGGAGTCAACGATGGCAGAAACACTGTCCTCAGAGAACTTTCCATCCAGGAGCTATACTCCTTATTTCAGGCCACACACCCGGTGGGCACTCAGGACACAGCTGCAAATGACAGAGCCAGCCTCTGCCTGCTGTGCCTCACAGATGTTCAACGGTAGGAAAAAAACGACACCTGAGTATAAAATGGGTTGCAGACTCCCTTCAGATGCACAGAATAGATATGGGGATGGGTCATTAGGGTCATCAGTGTCAACAGCGTGTATTTATGCTGCAATTTTCAAAAACTGACATTAAACAAAAAAATTGGATCCATACCAACTTGTCCCCATGCCTGTGTTAAAACAAAATGCAAAACAGGTTTTTCAGCCCTGGAAGAGGGTTCCCACATCTGCCTCCCGCCCCCTTCTCTTCTCCACACCCATTCAGAGGGGCCAGGGCTGGCAAAAGCAGCCATGCTATGGCTGGGGTCTCTTGGCGGGGCGACGGTCACTGGGAAGGGCTGGAGGCACGAGATGAGCCTGCGTAGGTTAGAAGGCTGGAGTTCATGCGCGCCTCAAGAACACAAGTACAGAGAAGTCTAAAGTTCTAGTCTCAGAGCAAAGCCAGCACAGGCAAGGAGGTGGCGAGGCCCTGGGTGGCGGTGGTGACTGCTCTTACATCACCTTTGGGGTGCGTGACGGCTGTGTGGGCATGGCAGGCTGGGAGAAAAACAGACATCCAGCAGACCCAGACTTGGCCCACCTGCTTCTGTCTCATTAGGGTCCTCTCAGTTTGATTGGCACTGATAGCACTAAGTCTGGACTCCTAAATTAAGGCCCTACTTGTTTACTTAACATTTTGGTTAAAGTTTAGGGAAAAAAGAAAGAACACAAAGCAAAACCAAAACCACCAAAACGCTCTTGCCATTATTCCTGGGTATTCTTTTCTATTCCTCCAAATACTAATGACCCAGATTAAGCCTTCCAGACCCCTCTGGGGAGGACCACTGAACTCCGTCCCAATTTCCCTCCTTAAAACTTCATCTCCTGCGACTTAAGTGATTCACACAGTGAATGACCTCACCTACTGAGACTCACATTATAGACTCCCCCACATAAAGGGAATTTTATGATTCACTCCTCTGATGGGCCTTTTTCCACCACTGTGAGTGGTTTGTTCACTGAAGACTTATATAAAAAGTTACTAATCAGGGTAATTTATTTCAGCTACTAGAACATGCAATGGAATCTCAGTGGCCTTATTCAGTGAGGGGTTATTCCCTGCTCACATGAAGTCCTAATGGGTCAAGGGGGCCCTCCTCTGTCCAGGACTCAGGGACCCACAATCCTGCCACCCTGCGATACCACCATGCCAACACGTGCCCTTCGAGGTTGCTAAGATAGAGATAGGGATGTGAGGCATCACACTGGCTTTTAACGACCTCTGCCCAGAAATAGCATATCACACTCCCGTGCATGGCCAGAACCAGTCCACAGCTCCGCCCTTACAAACAGAGATCACCAGGAGAAACAGGGAAGGAAGCTCATGGAATATCCAACGTGCACAAACTCTGCCATGATAGCAGCAATTATTGCACATAATAAGTAGCACACATGTGATGTCTGGAAGGGCCTTTTTCTCGTATTCCTACAGTTCCCCTCTCAACACTTGCTATCCCTATTTTGGGTGGGAGGTAATATTCTCTTCTGGTGTTCTGCTGAGAATGAATTGAAAGTCATTAAAAACAAACATAACGTCAAACAAAGAAGAGTAGTTCTTCTTTTGCCTTTGCATATACTAAGGATCAGAAAGCAGACAGGGTTAAGAATGAACTATGGTAAAAACAAGCAGGAAAGGGGGGAGTAGAAGAATGCCGGAAAAAAGTTACAGCTGGTAACATCTCTAATGAACACACTGCACAGCTCAGCATCCTGATGTAAACATCCTATAGTCCTTGTACACACACTGCTATGGTTGGAATGTGTCCCCCAAAGTTCATGTGTTGGAAACTTGATCTCCAATGCAGTGGTGTTGGGCAGCAAAGAGTAATGGAAGGGGTCTGGGTCATGGGGGCACTGCCTTCATGGATGGGTTAATGTTGTCACTGTGGGACTGAGTTCCTTAAAAAAGAATGAGATCAACCCTCTCTTGTTCTCTGTTGCTCTCTTTTTGCCTTTCCGCCCAGGATGACACAGTAAGAGGCCCTCGCCAGATGTCAGCGCCTCAATCTTGGACTTCCCAGCCTCCAGAACCAAGAGCCAATAAATCTTTCACAATAAATTACCCAGTGTCAGGTATTCTGTTACAGCAATACAAACAGACTAAGACACACACACACACACAAAATATTACTATTACAGTGTCAACTGTTTGCACACATGACAGGTTCTTACTTAACGCTCCAAAACAAACGGAATCTAATTATTATCCTGGTGGTTTCTACCTTGTACCAGTGGGCTCAGCTGAGAATACTGACTTAAGAAGGTGAAAGATTAGATGTGCTTCATATCATTCTTGGACCTGTAGGGGGCTCTCAAGCTTGTAAACAGAATTATTTCAACTGAGAAGTATTTCTAAGATGTATCTTTTAATTCTGGGTGATAATTAACATGCAGCGGTTGGGAAAAAGTAAGTGCATGAGTGATTTGCTCATCACCCACTCATCCACTTACCCACCCAATATTTATTGAATGCTTCCCACATACCAGCCACTATTTCTAATGTTGTTGATACAGAAGTTAGTTAAGCTTACAAAAATCCCTGTCCTTACGGAACCTACCTTACAGAATAAATCTGGGCTCCCTGGTTTGTAGTATACTTTTCTAGTCAGTTCTTTTCTTCAGCCTTGCTTTATTTTCTGTCTCTCCCAAATGACCTTGATAGGCCTGTTCCCAAATACTACACCATCTCTCATTTCTCCCACATTGTCAACTGAGGTTCACACCTTCCCTATAATCGAGGTCATCAGCTTGTTCATTTCTTAGAAGTCCTGTCACCCACTGTCAGGGCAATCACATCTAAAGAAACGCCACATTCTACCATTGACAACCTGGATATAACTTTCACATCCTGTTTTACTCAGTTCACTGCTCAGTCAGGCTGGTAAGACCACAACTCTGGTCTGCCCCTGTGACTTGCTCTTGTTACTCCACCCCGTGCCACCTGTAGAAATGTCACCTCCCAACACTTTGCCTTTATGCAATGCCTTTCACCCAATATCTTTATTTTCCACTTTTCATTCATCCTCACGCCCTGCTCACAATTCCTCATGTCAGGACAAGTAACATCATGAAAAGGTCCATGGTGTGAGGAAACCTGGGTTCTATACTCCTCCTGGCAACTAAATATTTCTGTGACTTTTAGCAAATCATTTTTACCCCTTTGTGCTTCAAGAAATGCATTCTCAGTTCAGGGTTTCTGAGCAAAGGGCATTTTCTCCCTATTTTATTTATCAAGGGATTCCATGGTGATAGGGACTGCATGCTTACTATTTGTCCCCAGAGTGGTCTCTGTTTCCCACATCCCTTCCCATGAACATGCTATCATTCTTATCAGACTGTGTTTAATTCCCTCTAAAAAATGCAAGGTTATAGTTTACCTGGTTGCTTTACCAAGGCATTCTCCATTAAGAATTAAATGCATCACATTTTTTCCTGAGTGTCTTTCTGAACAGACCTTTTTCTAACTTCCTCCCACTCCACCATTCATCTCCGGTTCAGACTACTTACCAATTTCCTGCTCTTCCAGCCAACCCACTCGTGTCTACGGGAATCACTCCTCACACCCTTGTCTGTGGGCTGCCCTCCTACACTGATGTTGGCCGGATCCTCTCCTCTCCCTGCAGCGGGGGCTCCCTGAGTTTGTCCACAAGCCCACACGTACACTCTCCTTCACTCTGACGGGTTCCCTGACCTACGGGAATAAGAAGTATTCTTTCGAGGAAATCTTGTCTAAATTCACAAAACTCAAGACTCTTTTTGCCTTCTCATGACAGATTCAATCTCTAGTTTCTGCATCAGTAGAGACTTCATTCAAATACCACATCCTTGAGGGCTGTCTTACTGTCTTGCATTTTATTCTTGTTGTCTTAACTCCTTAAAGACAGGAGCTAAGAAAATTCAACAGCTTTACCTGTCCAGTACTGAATCCCAAAGAAAACACTGAGATGTTTGCTTGTTTTGTTTTCATTTACATAGTTGTTAAAGGGTTGGCAGGAAACCACAATGAGGCATTAATATATTTCATGGTCATGGCAGCTTCCTCTTTTAAGAACTCAGTGGATATTTAAATACTCACCAAACACCACATTTTACAATAGCCATCAGGCAAAAGATGTCTCTACCAGTATGTGTCTGTGTAATTCATTAAGAGAAACATAAAAAAGTGGTTGTGGTCCACTGCATCACAATAACATTGCTAGATCTTGGAATATTAATTTTCTTAACCATGAAAGAGGGCGAAAAGAAACCCATGAAAGACACTAACAAGAGAAAGATGTAATGGTATTAATTTCTTTAAGGTCCACTGGGGAACTTGAGTTAATACAGTAAAAATTATTTAATGTTTGTTCCCAAGGTTATATATGTTGGTTTACAATGCTGCTGTAATTCATTTTAATTATAAGAGAATTCATTGAATGTTTTTGTAGCTAAAATATTATGAGCTTTTTTACACAGTGCCTTCCAATTGCAGGGGATGGGGATGTACCTTGTTTAATTCCTCAGTTTCCTATTCCTGTGCAATCTTTTCAACAAACCTTCTACGACTTAAGTAAATCAACACAGACACTTATTTCCTTACAAAATATCTTGGAATGGTCATTCCTTGGGTATCGGGGGTTTGAAATGAATGTGAGATGACAAGGCTGTTAGTGGTTACACGTTATCTGTCACCTGGAGCTGCAGAGCAAGGTCACAGAATGTCACCTCCCAGGCAGCAGCTCAGTATGAGAGTGGGAAGTTGAATAAACACAGAGATCAAGGAATCGGCCCCTTGCTGCTAGAATCAGGAAATCAGGTTCCAATGCCATAATCCCTAATAACACGCTGTGTGAATTTAAGACTAACCTTTAAATCTCTTTTAGTTTTCAAATTTACAAAATGGAAACTCAACCTCAAGCCGTGTTGCAAAGCTTAAGTGACAATAATCTCTATGAAAGAATGTTCCCACCCAGCACTGCCGAGTTGTTCTCAGCCAGTCAGCGCTGTACCAATCTGTGCTAATTCTTTACACTACGTAGATACGTGCAGATCTTCCTTTCTGAGCTGGACCACAACCTCCTTAACACCGGGATCCACCATCCATTTCCCACAGGCCAATGAAGTGCCATGACCAGAAGAAAAGATGAGCAGGCAATGTTTGTTATAGTAATAGATAAATTACATAGAATTTTATCATCCTATGGCCACAAAACCCTACTTTCAAAGGAAGGAAGAGTCTTTCTCTAAGACCCCCAAAGCTATCTTGTGGCACTTCTAAACCATTTTACACAGACCTACATTAGTACATGCCTCAGGGAGCTGTATAATAACTAGATAGTCTTCTCAATAATTACTTCTATTCATTTACTTTTTTTGTCCTTAGCCCCTGGCTGTTTGTTCCTGATTCTATTCCTGCGGAAGAGACATTCAAAATCAAGACTTGCAAGTATGTACTGAGACCAGTTATTGGCCGAGTGCCATGTGACAATATCCTTCGTCAATCGTGCCCAAAAGACAAGGTGAGGATGCTGATCATGTAGCACGTGTCCAAGAAGAGCCAGATGTCCCAGTGTCCTTTCCTTCATTTCCATACAGCCAAGAAAGGGCTTCTGTCACATACCTAAAGCTCTCCTGTCATACTTGGATATTTCTCCCTCTCTTAAGATGCAAAAGCTGTGATATATGTCAGGCATAAATGTGATAATGGGATCAGGAGATCTGATTTTTGAACTTAAAACCTCATGTTGATCATTCAGGTCTTCTTGGGGAAGTGCGTGACAGTTTTCCTGACAGTTTCCTCAGTGCCCCTTCTTTGGTCCAATGGAAATATTCCATAGATTCCTAATATCTACCTTTCTTGCTTCTCTGCAAGGTAAGTGAGCAGTTAGTGTGATCAAGTTCCAGGAGGGTGGAGAACTTAAGGCACAGACTGTGTATTAAGTAGGCATTCGAAAGCAAAGCAAGTTATTAAATCAAGACTGCACAGTTCCTTTCCCCCTTAATGTAGGCACTCAATATGGGCTGCTCCTCCAAGGGGTGACAGTGTTTTTGGTAATCTATGGGCTCCTTAGCTTTGCTTCTGCACATACTATTTACCTATTTACCTCTATTTATTGAACTCTCCCCAGGTGATGGATACGAGGCTAAGTGCTTTCTATGCATTAGTCCGTTTACTTTAACTCGAAGGCAATGCCATTAGGCAGGTTTTACTATTCCCACTTTAAAGATAAAGAAAATGAGACTCATGGAACCTAAACAAATTGGCTGAGCTTAAATCAATGTATCTGACACCAAATATTAACCAGTATAAGTATACATCCTCCTGAAAGTTCTAGCTTTTATCCATGCAGGTCTGATGTATGTATATTGTTCATAAAAACTTGCTTCCTCTCTGACCACAATAGGTTAACCACTCCTATCATATCACGAGAGCACTTTCAGCTTGCAGAGGAAGGTGCAGTAATAGATTATTGCACATCATCAGCTACCACCCTCTCCAACTCCCACCTTCCACACGGCACGAATATTTTCTTTATTTTCATCGTGAAGCTTCGCCGGCCACTTTTCTCCCATTTCTAACTCCAATTAGCAAGGGCTCTCCTACCTCCCAAGCATTCCCACGCTCTCTGTTTTCCTCTAACCTACCTGCTGATGCTCAGTGCTGAAGAGAAGAATCCTAATTAAAAAGTCATCAGTACTGTCCCAGGGAAATCACACCTTCTTTGCCAGGAGGTGTATTCAATGACACCATGGGTTGCTAGTCAGGAATGACAGCTGAATGTGACTCCAATCAGTTCGCAAGATTAAAAGTCCCAGAGCAATTTGCTGCCACTGGCTAGGTAAGAAGCTGTTAGTGCTAAACACCATTTCAACTTGTAACATAACTTTAAAAAATAGAGCATCTTGACCTCCAATATTTACACATGAATGTCATAACTCAAGGAGATGGAGGACACAGGCAATACCGAGACCAACATGAGGATCCCAGCTGTCCAGGGATAGCTGGAGACTTAACATTCAAATCTCACAACTCATTTCTTCTTCATAGGGAGAAACAAAAAGACTACTGAAATCCCACTTTTACAACATGAATCATTTCAGCCAACATGAAAGATGATTTTGATTTCCCTGAAGAGTGCAGGCAAAACAAAGAGAGGAATATGAGCCAATAGAGCTGGTGGCCTTTGTCTTTGTGACTGGTCAAGAGCACTTTCCTATCTCCACGAAGACTGCATCTGAGTCTACACTGTCACACGTCTCAATAATTCTTCATTACTCCAATGCTGGGCAATCCCTACCCCATGAGCACACTTCCAGGTTCAGAGTTTCATCAACCATTGCATTCTGAGCGCTACCTTGGTTTTGATTCTCAGGCATTTACCTGATTAAAGTTAACAGCAGGTAAGTATATGCTCTAATAATAACTTAAACTTAGCTTGTTGTACTTAAGGAAAAAAGTTGATGCATTTTTGGATTTCTTTTAAAGAAACTTAAAGAATTTACAAAGGGAGTGTTTGTATATCCTTTTGATAACATCAGAGAATTTTAGATTTGGTAGGAAAAAAAAATCACAGCGGTCATCCAATACCACTTCTCAACCAACCTTTTACTAAACAGTGATCACCCAGCCTTTTGGTAACAGCTTGCGGTTCTCAGAAGCACACTCCGTGATTACAGAGTTCTTGTTGTGAGATAATGCTTTGTGATCTTGAATGAAATCCACACACCCCCTAACTCACCCCACCATCTGCCCAGAGGTTCTAGTTTTTCCCTACAACGCGCACGGCATGAGAGCATTTTCTTCTTTCTCTGAAAGTTCTTTAAATATTTGCAGACAGTTATTGATGGGTTACTCAAACAAGTTTGATCTTTTTGTCTGTCATAGTTTCATTATGGCACAGATGCTTTCAGACATAAGATAATAACAATCCTGGATGGCTCTGAACGTTAATGCTGCATACTTAAGAGGAGGACTCCAACGACCTCATGTATTTCAGCTGAATTTGAATCATCTTCCACCCTGCCTTCATAGCTTAATTTGTGCTTTCAAACTGTCAATTCACCCACTTTGAAATGAACTTGATGTGTCCACACACTTCCCACATCCTCATCTTCCCAGAACATGGTGCCATGACTAATTCAGCATTAAGAAGAGAACAGGTAACTTCGGCTGAGTTCTTAGGAAAGGACATTAGAAATTGCAAACTATCCATCCAGTGTTCAATGTAAAGACAAATGGCACTTGCATAGCAGGCAATTTTTAAAGAATTCAACTTAAGAAAGGGCTAGTGAGGAAACATGGATTTCTAAACTTCCACATTCAAAACCTGGTTGTATGACGAAGCTTCGCAAGACATCATAAATGTCTTCGCAAGCTAATTTTATATCTGTACATGTCCATGCGACCTGGAATTTTACCCCTTGTCAAAGAGAGACATGGAGAGAGCATCCTCAACTTCAATTTTTATTCCAATAGGAAAAGTGAAATTAAGTTGCAGCTAGCTGGACAATTTCCCCCACTTTCTCCTGACCGCTTGCACAAAGGAATTCAAAAAACGTACTAAATATTACAGCCCTGCTCAATGAAACACAATCCATCATTAGTCTATACTGCACCTGGGAATGTGCAGTTGTTTTGTCTACAGAAGTTCCATGAGGCAAAGGTATTGTTTTCATTCTAATATATGTGCATACCAACCTTTATTTTTAAGTGATCAATGAAATTTTCATTATACAAAATATATAAAAAAATCTTAAATTATGACTGCATATACAAGGCTGTTGAAAACCAAACTCTCATTTCCAACTAAAAACTAAATTTCCATTATTGAAAGGGGGTCAAATAAGAAATAATCTTATGGGACAATAGAACTTACTTTTTAAAGGAAATATCTCCATCTTGTGGGCATTTAGGACTCTTAAGTTTAGTACCATTTTCAATGTGTTGCATTTTTACAATTTGATTCAAAAAGCATTGACTTGAATGCAAAGCTTTTGTACTAGATATTGTTGTGGAATTCAAAGATAAATTATATATAAATTCTATCTCCCGGGCACTCAAATCCAAGGTTGGACACACATACATAAACAGGTATCTAATAAAAGGGAGAAAGTGCTGATACAGAATATAAGGTTTTAGGTAAAACTGGGAGAGCATGAGCAGGATGAGTTCTGACTGTAAGAATCTGGAAAATCTTGGAGCAGGTGAGATTAATGCTGAACCTTGAAGTTTTTATCAGACCACAGTAAGTCAGTGTTAAGTAGAAAATTATTCCTAACATCATGATCAGTTTTAGCAAAAGCATAAAGATGAGTGTATTAGTTTCTTGCTGCTGCTATAACAAATCACCTACTACAAGCTTGGTGCTTTAAAACACAGATTCATTATCTTATAGTTCTATAGTTTAGAAGTCTCACATGGGTATCACTGGGCTAAATCAAAGTGCCAGCAAGCTGTGTTCCTTTTTGGAAGCTCTAGAGAAAAATGTTTCCTTACCTTTTCCAGCTTCTATTAGCAACCCATATACCTCAGCTCACGGCCCCTTCCTCCATCTTCAAAATGAGCAAAAGCAGATGAAGTCCTTCACACATTGTGTCACACTGATAGTCTCCAAAGTATCATCCACCCTTAACTCCTTTCCTCTGCCTCCCTCTTCCACTTGTAAACATCCCTGTGATTACACTGGGCTCACCTATGTAATCCAGGATACAGCCCCTTATTTTAAGGTTGGCTGAGTAACACCTTCAATTCCATCTGCAAACTTCATTCCCTCTTTTCCATGGGACCTAACATATTGACAAATTCCTGGGATTAAGACATCTTGGGGAGGCCATAGAGAAGACCCCACTAAGAGAACGATGAGTCGATTGGATTTCACACACAGGAACAAAGGTACATGGAAGAGATGGAAGGAGAGATTCAATTGGAAATGAGAGAACTGAGACTCCTCTGTGGCTTCTGAGCATGAAGAATCATCATTTGATCTTGTTATAAAGAACATAACCCTGGCAGCATTACGTATGGTACACTGGAGGAAGTGTCTACTCAAGGTGAGGGACCAAGCATAAGACTCTGCCTACCATCAGGGTTCTGGAGGTGGGAGGAGAGGATTTTAAGATCCCTTGATTTCCGATGTGTAAGAAACGGTATGCTGTCATCAGAGTTTGGGAACACAGTAGACACTACACCAGTGCAGGGCCCATGACTTGAGAGATGGTCAGGAATTAATGTAGGTGGACTTAAAGCTCCAGGGGCCAGTCCTATCAGCTGGAAGGTTAGATGAAATGTGAACATAAACAGTCAAGGACTGACCTTCTAAGACTGCCTCTATTTAAACAGCTGGCAAAGGAGGTCCAAAAAGGAAAAAGACTAAGAGAGAATCAAAGAAAAGCAGAAACAAAAGGGCTTAAGGAAAGGAAGAAAAAAAGGAAAATAAAAGCAAGATAAGAAAGATGACCTACAATCCCAGAAAACTGCAAATCACCTGGGCACCCAAGACTTGGCACGATTCAGCTCTACCAAGGTTTTTCTCTAGGTGACAGTGATATCACGTATGACAGGTAAGTATTCAGGTATGAAACTACTGCCATGGGAATCGTTAGTTATTTTCTAACGAATTTGTATCTGTTTAAGATTAGGAATCAGTAACAGACCATGGACAAGTTGTCACCAAAGCATAATAATAAACAACTTTTAGTGGGCATTTTCTACCATCCAGTCACTGTTTAAGCACTGTACATTTAGTTAAATCAGCAAACATTTTCAGAGCATATACAATATTGAGGCCCTATTCTAGGTCCTGTGGATACAGAAATGACAAAACAGACAAAATTACTGTCTTTATGATGTTTCCATTCTAGTGGACTTAATCCATACAATAGTGCTGTCAGGCAGGTACTATTAGTATTAATTTACAGATGAAGCTGGTATTACTGATGTCTGTAACGTCACACAGCCCTAAGAGGTGGTCTGGTTTCAGAGTAACTATCACAGGTACTGTCTCTCGCGATATGATCACTAGCCAATTTGAAGAAGTGAGGCATAACACACTTTTTTAAACAGTCGTATTCCCCTATTAGCCTTAGAGACTTCAGATTTGAATAAATGCTATTTTCCTTCTCCCTTTCTCACTTGTAACTAATTTTTCAAAAGTCTGATAGTTGTTCCAATAAAGGAAGCACATCCTGGGCTGCAGCAAGCAGCCACAGAGAGGACAGGGCACGTTCTGGGTGGTAGAAATGGGACAGAGTTTCAGTGTGTGGGACCCCGTGCAGGCAATGCTGTGGCAGATACAAATGCAATTGGAAATGCTTTTAATAACCATGCAAGCTGCAGTCCTGCCAGAAAGGAAACATTTGGCCAAAATACAGTTCCAACCTCTAGCCAATCCAAAGAGATACTGGAAGTATTACGTAAGAGTGCAGTGTTCCAGAAGGGACGATCCCATGTCTTAAGAAAGTACCATCAACAAAAAAAATTCACTTGAATTAGCTACATTCCTAGAGATGGTTACAACTTTGTAATGAGAGACCAAAAAACTAAGTTCCTGTATTACTTAAATCCGGGGTTGGAGATGTAAGACCAAATCCCTTTGTAAATTCTATAGTCGACACTTTATCGCATTCATCATTCACGTGATGTCTTTGGCAGGAATCGAGTCATTTGTTCCATCCTAACTCTTTTGGATCCTTATCTATGCTAGGAAAGGGACCCCATTTCCCTCGGTATGGCATTTACTTTCTCTTATTGGGTGAAAATGTCATTTAACCATAAGGAAATTTAGAATAACATACAGAAATAATGAAATAAATCAGCCTGAGCATATTATTACTTTTTGTAATTAATAGATTTAAGAATATTCTGATTATAATTGGTATTTTTAATACACTATATCAAGAGAGTTCAACACAGAATATCTAAGATATTATTTTTATGATTCAAGCTTAAAATGATGCATAATTGAATAACTTTTAAGACTGTAATTTCAAGTTGCTAGCTATGGGAAATTTTTTTCCAAATTTGTAAATAATATTATAACATGCAGAAGAATTAAGATCTACCATATTTATAACTTTAATTTACGAGATTTACAAGTATTATTTAAGCACATGGGTAAGTCTATTTGTTAGACAATTTAAGTAGTTAAAAAGAAAATAGACTATATTAAATTTATAAGTGCAGTTTAAAATATTTAAGCGATTTAATTAACTAGGCTGTAAAAAAAGCCCTTTAAACGGGATTGCTAAATTTGCTGGGTTTAGTAAAAGAATAATTAGATTTATAAATTGAATTTAAAGTCCTACAAAAAAACTGGGTTTTTGAATTTGTAATTTTAATAAATCGAATATTAATATTCAAACCAAAAGTAGCCCTTAAATAATCTTTGCTAAGCAGTAAAGCCACTTTTAAGGACACCAAAAAGCTCACCCAGATTTCATGCAACTACCCAGGACGTCTGTTTCTTCATCTATTAAGACAGGCCTGGATTAAAGAACCTTTAAAATCTCTTCCAGTTCTAAACATCTGAAGGCCGCGCCTTGCCTGCTAAGTGGTTCGTTAGTTTCTGCATTGTTAGTCATGTTTTCAGTCTTCTCTACAGGGCAACAGGTCTCGTTTTGATTCTTATCACAGATCTACGGTTATGACTCTAAGCAAGTTGTTTCCCGAGTGCTGTCACCCACCCTCTCCCGCAGAATCAACTCCCCAGCCACGGCTCGCTGGGGTGCTGGGAGCACTGCTGAAGCAGAGTTTGCAAACTGCATGTCCACAAGAAGTGCTCGTACCAACTTGCTGTTATCCTGTGTGCTCCTCCAGTGCTAAAAGGTATGTGTGAGCGATGTTCAAAGGATGTGATGGAGAGACCTCTTCTCCGGCTGTAATGGAACTGCTGTTGTTATGTGTTACAATCCATTCACGGTCCTGTATACTGGATTTTTTTCACCTCTGTCAGGTGATGAACGAGCCCTCTCCACCGCTGCACAGAGCTCCCCACCCTTTGCTTCTGATCATGGAAACTTTCCAGGTACAACCCTGAGCATTGCTGTCCTCATCCAAGGACAGCAGAGAAGCAGGAGATTCTGAACATAAGCAATGCCGAAGTGTGAGATATAAATCCAGATGGGGAGCTCTGGAATAAAAAGGCCCCAGCTCATCCACAGAAACAATGGGTATGAATCTTTTTAAAAGTGTCCACTTTCTGAGTAACTCACCCATCACCACTCGTGGCAAAGATTATAACCCAGTCTAACCTCCTGCTACCTACCCAGGTTGCGAACTCACCACATCGGCAATACTGTTGCCTTCATTTAGGGGTCTGTGTTCTAAGAACCACCAAATTTCACGCTTGCACACAGTGTTACGCACAGCAATCAATCCCTAGAACAATCTCATCTTCTCCATTTGCCTAAATGCAAACACGAGATAATACAAAGTAAAGATCCGTTCATGAGCCAATGAGGAAAATCATCTGGACTGAACTTCCTCTTTTGCTTTCCAAATAAACAGACCGCTGGATGGAGAAAGTTAGAAAAATATCAACAGAGTGATTCACTGTAGCTGGTGGGGAGGACAAATGAGCCTTCTAAATGCATCGAAGTAAAGGGCAGGGTGATTCAAATTAGCTGAAAGGCATATGCCCAGAACAGAGCAAGAAAAACAGAGAAACAGCCAGTAGATAAGGAAAATTGTCTCCAATACGCGTGCAGAGGCTTCAAGCGGCTTGCAAATCTTTAGAGAACTCGGCATCATGCTCTAAACAAAAGTGGTAAAAGACGCAGGAGTAATAAATAAAACATACCCTCGAAAATCAATGAATAAAAATTAATTGGCAGTGCGGTTTAGCACCGTAGCCACTGCCATTTCCTGGGTTTAAACTTTACCGACCCAGGGGATTTTGAGTCATCTGATGAAGCCATTGTGTATTTCAGAGGTTTTGTGGTCCCAGTGTCATTTCATTTCAGGTTTTGCATGTCTTGTTGCAGCATCTGGAGTATTTCCTGACGTGCAGATTGTTTTAACCTACATTTCCACGAGGAATCCTGAGTTGCTCTGCTCTGATGTCTCTCAAGCTGTGGAGAAATTCTCCCTGGGGAGGTTATAACCTCTTCCAGGGAAAGCAAGCCTCAGGAATATTTTGAAAAAGGCAATGCCCCC
This sequence comes from Lepilemur ruficaudatus, assembly GCA_963574885.1. Taxonomy (NCBI): domain Eukaryota; kingdom Metazoa; phylum Chordata; class Mammalia; order Primates; family Lepilemuridae; genus Lepilemur; species Lepilemur ruficaudatus. Next base: position 20,490 of record CAUYRT010081674.1, on the reverse strand, counting down.
CTCCCCCACTCCCCATTGATCAGTAAGCAAACAGCAGAGCCAGTATGTGGCATCCCACTGCCCAATTAAGAGTCTTAATTTTTCTGGGAGTAAATAAAAGGTGATAGTCCAAGTTGGTACATTCGGGATTTATGCATGTAAAAAGTGAGCTTAGCTTTCCCTTCCCTTCGTGCCAAACTTCCACATCATTTAGAGACTTAGCTCTTTAGCTTAGATGAGCTGGCAGAGTCTGTAGTCACTTCCAAAGATGACGAATCATGGAGCTGAATCCCACAGGGTAGAACCTCCGGTTTAGTTACGCTTGTCTAAAGGCCACGGCAGATCTAAAAATACCTAATGAGCCATGTTCATGCAAATGTTTTTCCGTTATAGAAGGACTGTCCAATGGCATAAAATTCAAGCTAAAAATATACACAACATGTTACAAATCAAAACACAAGGCTCATTAGTGCAACAGGAAGGACCCAGACTTGAAATAAGATGCTTTCCCATTTGACAGCACACATTGACTCCACCACCCCCTAAAACTAAGCCCCGTTTCAAAAACAAACAAACATTCCCTTCACCTAATCTGATGAATAATGCATTGGTGATGGTGACGGATTTGTAAAGACGGTTCCAGAAATTGCGGGGGCTATGCATCTTCTTAATTCTTCCCTGTCTAATACATGCCACGACCTTCAGCTTTGTGATTTGAACATTCGGCCTCAAATGTCAAAAGGCCTGTGCAGTCAGCCCAGCCAATTTAGCTATGTGTGATTGAATTCACTACAAATTCCAGAATTAATGTGCGTTCAACAAGCAGTTATACTTCAATAACATTTCAACATGAAAGAAAGATGGGGCCAAGAATTTACAATTTGAAATGTTACTAGCCTGCTTTTCCCTGCCATGGGCAACACTATCATTTCTGGTTAGAGGCTTAGGACTGCTGCTTAAAATTCCCCAGCCTCATCTAAATGATCAAGACACCCCAAAATGAATGAGTGCAACAGTCTCCTGTCTGCACCAAGGAACCAAAGGGTGACATCCCTAGGTAACCAGAACTCCTTGTGAAATGAGAAGAGTTAGCCTCTCCAATACCACCCTCCCTTTCCTCAGGCCACGCACCCTGCAAAACAGGTGCCAAAAAATGAGTGATTAATACATTAATCAATGACTTCAACTGAGATAATCCTCCAGCTCATTGACCTTCTAAAATATTTTCCCCGCACCTGTATGGAAGTAGAGGTCAAGAGGGCATAATAAAGGAGAGAGAAGAAAAGTAGTTTTTATGCTTTGATGATAAAAATGCTACTTAATAATAAGAAATAACAGAAAAACCATAAAATGTGAAGCTTGCATAAGGCACGTTGGCCTTAAAAAGACAATTGCACTGTTTCATTTAGGTGCTTTCCTCTGGAGCACCTCTCTGACCCTGGATGTGTCCCCACCATTTCCAGCATCCCTGGGCTCTGGTCTTGATGCACCTGTTTTCATCCAAATAGAAGGATCCCGTTACTTAAGATCGGCTTCTTAGTTTTCCTTAATGGCACAAGTGAGAGCTTTCCGTGCCAGCCTTGCTCTCTCGTTTCCTTTAGATGCTATTAATTAAAGACTGCGTGTTGGAGGGGAAAGGGCCTGAGTCCCATGGCCAACGGGTCAGGGCTGGTGGCCTCAGGAAATGGTAGCATGATTCCAAGCACCAATCAGGGCGAGCCCTTGGCAGCAAGCAACCGACAGGGTCAAGAATCACCATTAGCAGTGCCCCTCCGCGGAACATATCCTAGCGACGATTTGTGCTAAATTACCGAACTCGTTGCTGGGTTCGTTACAAAGTAGGGAAAGACATTGAGAGGCATTTCTGGGCCAGAAAACACAGTCTGCCCAGGAGGGAAGGGAGTTCCCCCCTCTGTACAACGAGGGGGTTGCCCTGGGCGATCTCCAGAGTCCTGCTCTAACGTTTTGTTCTGTTACTACGCTGCAAAGCAGACAGCGATGTTCTCCAGCAATCCACACAAGGACCAACTCTCCGTGCACCGCACAGCTCATCAACTAGCAGAGCTTCTCAAGGTCTTGGTCTTCAGAGGACGTTCCATGCTTTACTACCAATTCAAGGTCTTCAGAAAAACTGCTTGCCAACCTTTCATGAAATTCTTGGATCATTTGGGATTGTGTAGAAATCCAAGAACATTGGGCTATTAGCTCTTTCATTCAAAAATAATCATTAAGCCCTTAGTATATGAACATTGGGCTAACCACTGGAAATAGGAAATAGTTCCCTAAGGGACTCAGAGGGTAAGTGCCCTGGAAACATAAAAACAGCACACTCTGGGAGGTCGAGGCGGGCGGATCTCTCAAGGTCAGGAATTCGAAACCAGCCTGAGCAAGAGCGAGACCTCGTCTCTACTAAAAATAGAAAGAAATTAATTAGCCAACTAAAAATATATGTAGAAAAAAATTAGCCGGGGATGGTGGCACATGCCTGTAGTCCCAGCTGCTCGGGAGGCTGAGGCAGGAGAATCGCTTGAGCCCAGGAGTCTGAGGTTGCTGTGAGCTAGGCTGATGCCACGGCACTATAGCCTGGACAACACAGTGAGACTGTGTCAAAAACAAACAAATAAAAAACAGCAGAGAAGCGCCCTCAGTTGTGTCCTTTTGCTATGGATTTGGGACACTCGGGCACTATTCCAATCTTTCTCCAACTCACCCACTTAGGATCAGGCTTCATATCCCTGCCTCCAGGGAGTAGCCAAACCAAAAGGATGGACATATTCCAGACAGCTTCAATGACGTGTGACAAAAGGAAACATCTGGTTCTATCACAATGGAATTTGGTAGGTTATGAGTGCTTTTGAGAACTGCAAAGGCATATTCAAACATATTGCAACCTGAGGAATGGTAAGCGCTGTGATATGAACCCATGGTAGCTGTAAACAGTCAGACCCAGGCCCTTCCCACTCTGTTGAAATGGGGAGTGAAGGATGGTAGGGGGAGTAAGTGGTCAGAATCCCCGTCTTTTAAACTGGGGCAGCCTCCAATCTGACACTTGAAGAAAACTCTAAAAGATCGTGACACCAAGAAACCTTTCCAATTATGTTTAGAATCAAGAAATGTCAATTAATTTTTAATGTTGTAAATGTTAAGCAAATAACATAAAAAGAAAAAGGGAAGAATTAAGTCTCTGTTACATACCAGTCATTTTACAGGGTATCTGATTTAATTTGCAAATCAACCCTAATTAATAGTAGGTATTATTTTCCCCTCCACAGAGGAGGAAAATGAGACCCAGTCAGAGTCAATAGGAAACCTGCTCAAGGACATACATTAATAAATTTCTGAGCCAAGACCCAAAACCTCGTGTAAATGCACTAAAAGTAACACATGGAGGGGTATGTCATGCATTAAATAGGTTATAGCAGCTAAGACAGTTAAAGGGGAGATAGGTGGTGAGTGGGTGTGATTTTGCAGCTCCTCCAAAAGAGTTCCAATGCCTGCTCCACACAGCATGTTTCCCACTGTCCTTCTCTAACAAGCCAGAGAATGTCACTAAGGAGTAGAGCATGAAAGCCCAGATCGCCCTGCGATGCAGTGAGGCACTACTGCATTTAACAACTCTTGACTTTTCACAAATATTCTGACAGATAAGGTCAACTACATCAATGACTTCTCCCGCAGCCCGCTGTGGTCAGGCGGGTCCCATCTCACCCAACACGATTGGACTTTTAGGCAAAGCAACGCTGGGACGAGACACACTGAAATAAGACCCTTCTGGGAGAGCCATACCCCTCAATTTTCAGAGTGCTTTAAGGACACGATGCCAAAGGTTAGACAGAGTGAAGATCTGCAAATGAATACGGAACTGCTTAGCCATCCATGAACAGCAACTGCTTCTATCCAAAGTTACCCAACTGTGAGGGCTTCTTCTGTCCTTGAGCGGTGGATTTCAATGTGTGTTCCCTTAACCAGCAGCCCCAGTGACCCCCAGAAATGCAAACTGTTGATCCACCCCTGACCTATAGAACCAAAAATTCTGGGGGATGGGACCCAGCAACCTGTGTTCTAACAAGCTCTCCAGGTGATTTTCAGAAACATTCACACTGGATGACCACAGGCCCAAAGAGAACAATAGTCTAGTAAAGTAGATTGTAAATATGATGGGGAAACCCAGAAAATTCCACCGAATCATAATGCTATATGCTGTTCTAATGAAACTCCCTCCAGTGAATCAGAAATACGTTTGCTTCTTTTGATAAATGGATTTTTCCCTTAAAATAAAAAGTGTCTGAATTAGGAAGGCCAATTAGGTCTAACTTAAACTCAAGGAAGTACAATCTCTATAAACTTGCTTGGCTTGTGTATTGGTCTCATAGCTGCCACACTGTAATTTTTATGTGATATTAGAATATCCATTTCTAGTTTGAAAATTTTATTTTATAGAAGAACATTACAGTTAGGAAGATCAAACATTTATTAATACTTTCTCAAATAATGATCACCTTATATCTGAAAGCATTATATAAGCAGATAGACAGATGACAGGTTGATACATAGCATGATGCCTTCTATCTATATAGTAATTTCTACTAGAACAAATTTAAAATCTCTATGGAGTTTAAAAATTTGCTTCTACTAGACTGTCAACTGTGTAAGTACAAGAAGTAAGCCTTATTCATGAGGACACTCAATAATGTTAGATAAAAGAATAAAATCTGTGGCAAGGGGTAATTTTCATTTGAGATAAAGGCTGATAAATGATTTCTAGAGAATTCTGCCTGCGTCAGGAAAGGGAAGTTGCCAAATGACAAACAACTCCTCAGCCACATAGGATAGGTAGGAAAAATTTTTCCTCTATTCTTAGGTTCTGTGAATGAGGTCTAGGAATAAAACTGACAAAAATTAACAGGAGAAAGGTATGCAAATTTTACTGATGTCTTAAATTTTTATATGCACAGGAGCTTCACAGAAAAGGAATGAAAGCCCAAATGGGTGGTTAGGTCTGAGAACTTATATACCATTTTAACAAAGGACAATAAATTGTGTAGACAAGGAAAAGAGGTTTGGGCTTCTAGGGACAGTAAAATATGGGAAGATAAATATATGGGCAAATGGGAAATAAAAATTATTCTAAAAAGGTTTGTGCAGACTCATCTCAGTGCCTACTGTCTGTCTCTGGTGTCCTCTTTCTGCTGATATGAAAGGGGAAGAGGACAGACAGCTTCACAAAGGGAGATTTATGCCCTGTTTTTAGGCAGGTAAGAAATGGGCAGACAGCCCTTCCTGTGTTTGCTTTTTCTTGATTGCCTTCAGCTCAAAATAATCCTCATGCCAAAGTGGCATATTTGGGGGCGGCATATTAATCCCCTTCCCCAGTAACTCCTGTATCTCTGAGCAAGGTGAACAGGAAGCCTCCATCTGCTGGTTCCCCTCTGCTGTGTTCCTGTGTGAGACCTCTTCTGAGATTTTGATGCTCCCCTCCCCCAGCTACAGAGGTTTGAGAATTGCCACTGCAGCCACCAGGGCCACAGGTTATCTTTCCTGCTCCACTCCTATTCTACACAATATGAAGTAACTGAGGCAAAAGAGGGAAAGTCTGTTGAGTTCGTAGATCACATGGGCGATCAACAAGACCAGGACTCCAAGAACCTAGTCTGATGTGCAATTAAATATGCTATATAGGCCCTGTATTAATATTTTTCTTTTATACCATTCTCTCTCGCTGATTCTATATTTCTCTCCCATTAGGAGAAGTAAGGGGAAAAAAAAAAAAAGAAAAAGGAAAGAAAAAGACAGCTTAGAAAAAACAAAGCCACCCCTTCTACTGAGCGTGGGCAGGAGGTTAATTTTACACTCCAGCTAAAGGAAGATAAGGAATGTCCTGGTGGGCAGGAGAGTGGGTGGGTGGCAGATGTCTCACTCTGCCTTTTGGAAACACACATTTGGAAGTAGAGACCTGAATATGCTACCCCCTTGAGAGGCAAAGCAGCAAAGAGGCCTACGAGAGAGGAGTGAACACAGACAAAAAAAGAACTGGGCCAAACAGCAATTAGGAGAAGAAATTAACTGAGAAAATGCCAAAGGACTTTATCTTTTCTTTCCCCTGTTCCCTTGATACAAATTGAAAACTAAATGTTAAAGAAACAAAGTTATTCTATTATTTGATTTGCTCCTCTCTTACCCGCTTGTAAGACTCGGTGGTCAAGGTGGCCCCCAGAACGTGCCTCAAATTATAATCCGTTAGATTGGTGTGACCAGGGACTGCCAGAAGTTTGAGCTGTCACAGGCAGTGCCACACAGACTTCCAAGTTAATGTCGCCTTGGATTTCCTTTTTAGCGCACCCATTTTTCAAGGCCCTCAAAATACACTGGCTTCATACATCTTAACTCTCCATTTTGATGGAGCTGGCGCACAGATGGGCACGTTGGTCAGGACTAAAAAAGAAGTCTGGAATTCTGGGATGATATTTCACTATTCTCAGGGCTAGAAAATGCTGCTGGAGACAGGAACAGAAATCCACATACAAAAATGTAAATGCATCCTTATGCCATTCATTTGAGGTCAGTAATGAAATAGATTTCCTCACTTTCCAGTGAAGATATTGGGCATTCAAAAAAAGAAAAAAACGAGGCTGTGGGTATTCCACTGATTTTGCATAAGTGTAGGAGCCAGAAGCCCGCAGGACAAATGCATTAGTTAATTTTCCACTATCACATACTAAACAGCTTTTTTGGACTCTAGACATCAATTTGTTCCAATACTAAAGGCCCCAGTAGTAAAAAGATATGAAAATATTCAAAGTAAACTAATGCCTCCTGAAGCTCTTGGCTCAGAATACTAATGCCTCCATCTGAAGAGGCCATAAGTCTGTTATCTTTCCATTAGAAACCTTTCACATAAGTCCATTTGGACAATAAATACCTGTGGCTCGTGGAACGGTAGTCAGCAATACCCATTTATTTTTCCATGTAATGCCCTTCTTTCTCTGCATGTCTTGTGAAAATTCATCAGCAACACTGTTTTTGTGCTTTCAATCTTAAGAAATTCATAGAAAGCTACTATTATGCTATGTGTCTTTTTTACCTAACTTTGGGTGGTAACTAGGAAAGCCACATGTGTGATTAGGCACTTGATAAGAGTTTGTTAATGATAAAAATTAGAATTTTCTTTCCTGCGCACACATGTATACAAACTCACTGAAACCCCAATTAACGAATTTGTATGGGTCATGTGTGACTCACAATATTAATTCGCATATTAATTCATCAAATATTAAGTGGTTACCATGTGTCAGGCACTGAGAATTAGATACGTACTACCTTACCTATAAACAGTTTCCCGTACTGGGAGAAGTAATGTATATCACCTATTACTTAAACGAATGAGCTAAACTACGGCTCATTGCCTAGGAGTAGGAACGAGGGGAGGAGGGTTCACAGGAAGTGCCAAGGCTTCACAAAAGAAAAATCCACTTTAAGTTTGCCTCCAAGCAGGATGAGGCTTTCCCATCAAAGGAACATCAAATTCGGTCTCCAATATTCCAACTGCAGAACAACATGAATTTGGAGGAGAGAACTCAACGACAAGAGAGACCAAAGGCACAAAACCCTAATGTGATAGAGACAGAGATTTCAGCAACACAAACAAAAGTATCTATATTCAGTAATTATAGGAAAGACACATTATAGCAGCGCTCAGCCCCTGCGGGGCACAGAGAGACGAATACAAAAGACCAGAGATACAACATAGCATACTGCTAAAAGAGCATAAAGAGATTAAAACTCCAAAGCACTTCTTCTAAGGGTAGAATTTTAGCTCAACCACCTACTTTCTGTGTGACCTTAGGCAACATACCTAACCTCTCTGTGTCTGTTTCTTCATCTATAAAACTGAGATAACGGTGCCCAACACATCGAACCATTGTACAGACTAAATGTCTTAATACATATAAAGGGCTTAAAATCAGGACATGCCCAGTACACAGTATTTTATAAGGATTTGCTAGTAAATGAACTATTCACTTAGTCATCTACTCAGTCTTTATAAAAGGTTATCGCCAAAGGTGCTCTGCGATTTGTGACAGGTTTACATCCCGATAAACCCATCCTAAGTTGAAAACATCAAAAGCTGAAAATGCACTTAATGCACGTATCCTACCAAACAGGGCAGCTTAGCCCAGCCTAGCTTACATATGCTCAGAACACTTAACTTTAGCCGACCGTTGGGCAAAATCATCTAGCAAAAAGCCTATTTTATAATAAAGTGTTGACGATCACATGTAATTTTTTGCACACTGTACTGAAAGGAAGACTACTCCAAGGCTGGTTTCTGCAGCCTGGCTACCACTTTCTCACCATGGTCAAGTTGAAAAATCCTTAGCTGAACCATCATAAATTGGGGACTATTTGTAGTTTCTCACTGAAGAAAATATAGATTACTCTGAGAAGCTACTGTAGTTCATCTCCATTGTTTGTAAGTATATTTTATAAACAACATATAGCTCCCTCTAGAGAAAGTGGAGAATAATAGCATCTATGCCCTAAGGTACATGGGAATTATTTTATTATTAGATATATTCAAAACAAACTCAAAAGCATTTTGGCTTCCTAAAGTTGTAAGCGAAAACAACCAATCTAAATATTATTATAAATAGACAGCAATAATATGAACAGATAAAAGCCCTGGTGCCCAGAATAGGAAAGCCCACGTAAGCCTGTGGCTGTCTGCCTTACTGAGGATGAGTCTCTGCACTGGTAGAAGACAGGACTAACTCAGTACTGCGCAAGCCACAAGACAGGTGAATCACGGTCTCCACAAGTGACAAAGATGGAATTTTAGTGAGTCAGCATGGGCATCACTGTGCACTCCCTCAGTCCAGATTAATTCAGCACTTTCAGAGAAGACATCTTACTAAGAGCTAAACAAGTCCCATTTACATTTTCTGTCCTCAAGAAACTTACAATTTAGCAGAGGTGCCATGCCTAGTATAATGTAAACGTAACAAAAATATGTCACTAAATAGCTCCAAAATAGGACAAAGCAGTGTCCAGCATGGAATGTCCTCTGAAGACCAAGACCAAGACCTTGTGAAGCTCTGTGAGTTGGTCAGCTCTGCAGTGCCCGGGGAGTCAGTCCTTGTGCAGATTGCTGGAGAGCGTCGCTGCTTTGCAGCGCAGTGACAGAATTCAATGTTAGAGCAGAACTTTGGAGATCAGTGTGGGTCAAAATTGTCAGAAAAGGCTTTGGGATATGAGCAAAAGGCTTTGGGATAATTAGAAATGGATTCTTTAAGGACAGGAATGCCCAGAATGGCTGCAAAGAAAAGGGTAGGTCATGCTAGATAGATCAACATTGGAAGCAACAGGCCAAAGACTAGAACGTACCATGTAGTTTTAATAGCAAATGTTAAAGATCAGTTTCGTTATAATGCGAGAGGCTCCTGACGGGACCAAAACATATTACACAACTGCCAGGTACAAACACCAACACCACAAATAACAGCTACCAGAGACGGCAGGTTGGAGGAGAGGGTACGACGATCTCGTGGAGCTTTTGATATGGTAGGGGACACAAAACAAGCAAGAATGATGACAACATGACGACATAAAACGAGTTAAAACACGTAAGAAATTCCAGTTCCCAAGCGCATAAAATATAAGCTGCACAAGGGCAGGAACCAAATCTGTTTTACTTATGGTTTTGGCAAAGTAGGGATTCAATAAATATTTAATGAATGAACCCCCAAAGCGATACGGAAGATTCTAGATGCGTGGGGGGAGGACAGGCCACCAGGGTGGAGGAGCAATTTGAGACTCAAGAGATGCTGCGTGAATGAGCTGAGTCAGGGACAGCGGGCAGGATGTCAATGACAGAAGAACACGGTAGGCACAGGCCATGCCAGGGAAAGTTTCAATGGCGGGGGAACAAAACGGAGGAGGAGAAACACAGGGTTTGGGAGAGGAACGGTGAGCAGCTTAACTCAGTGGGCACCACCCTGGAAAGAAGGAGGCTTTGAGTTTCCATACTACGGTACACTGACCACTAAAAGGATGAACGGGAGAACGCACAGGACCACGTGGCACTAAGTAATCGCACCCTAACGTTCACTCTCAGCTCTGAGGATAATGGCAATGATGATGCTGGTGGTGATGAAAGTCACTGTGCTAAGTATTATTAATACCTGGCCCCAAACCTCAGGTGAAGCTCACGGACAACCGAGATTCTGCTAGGGAAGGAGTGATCCAGGCAAAAAGGGTCATCACAGTCATCTTAGGCCAGAAGGCGGGCGGTATGGAGAACAAACTGGGTTTCCTCTATGATGTAATGAGTTTACAGAACCCAACGGCAACAGATACCCCACTTCAGAATTGACAAAGTTAGGAAACGGGTCAAAAAATAGAACCATCTGGGCGCGGTGGCTCACGCCTGTAATCCTAGTACTCTGGGAGGCCAAGGCAGAAGGATCGCTTGGGGTCAGGAGTTTGAGGAGCCAGAGCAAGACCCCAGCTCTGCGAAAAATAGAAAAATTACCCAGGCACAGCGGCATGCCCCAGTAGTCCCAGCTACTCTGGAGGCTGAGACAGGAGGATCACCTGAGCCCATAAGTTTGAGGTTGCAGTGAGCTACAATTACAATTACACCACAGCACTCTAGCCAGAGTGACAAAATAACTGTGGAGACAGAGGGAGAGAGAGGGAGAGAGAGGGAGAGGGGGGGAGAGAGAGAGAAACCTTCATTAAAAAAGACCAGAAATTTCTGAGATTTAGAGACCTCTAATGAGACTCATTCATGGAACAAATATTTACTAAACCACTCCCAGTTATTTTGCTAGGCTCTTTTAAAAAATTAAAAGGAATGAAAGAATTAGTCAATTAATGACCTTGGGTGAATATAATTACTGTTTTGTTTTGTTTTGTTTTTGTGGGTTTTTTTAGTTTTTAAAAATTAGGTATACAACCAATAACAAAACCAATTCTATGGAGGTTAAAGAATTTAATACAAAGATCACAGTCACAAAGTAACTATAAGAAGTGAATTTTTATCTGATCTTCAGTTGCAGATTCCCTTTAGTGTAGAGACAATGTAATATGATGTGTGCATTACATCTCAATAAAATCTCAAAAACTTAAGACTTTTAAAAAAATCAACTCCACGTAGAAATAAAAACTTTTGCATATTAGAAATGCAGGGAGACACTTAAAGTAATATTTTTAAATTGTCAATGGCTGAAAAAATGCTTACAATATATTAGTAAATACAAGCAAATTATAAAATGGCAATCACCATAATTATTACCAATTAGATTTTGGTTTTCACACTTTTATGAATTTAACAAATTTTCTAAACTAACTCTTATTAGCCAATAAATGCTGCATATGTATAAAACACTTTAAAAAAACAAAGGTAAAAAGAAATAAAAGATGAATTAGTGAAAAACCCTAAGAGAAGGCAGTGTGTGGTTCTCAAACATGAGTGAGCATCAGATCACCGGCAGGGTTTGCCGCTGGGCCCCACTCAAAGAGTTTCTCATTCAACAGGTTTGCAGGTGATGCCGATGTTTCCATATTGGGGTGATCACACTGTCTTTATTTATTTTTCAGGGGCAAAGTCTTGCTCTATCGCCTAGGCTGGAGTGCAGTAGAGCAATCCTAGCTCACTGCAGCCTAGAACTCCTGAGCTCAAGTGATTCTCCCAAGTAACTGGTTTTACAGGTGTGCACCACCATGCCTGGCTTGTTTTTTTTAAATTTTTTGTAGAGATGGGGTCTCGTTATGCCCACACTGGTCTCCAACTCTTGACCGCAAGCACCTCCCGTCTTGCCTCCCAAAGCAGTGGGGCACAGGTGTAACCTAATAGCCAGGGATCACACTTTAAGCTACTGGGTAATAGATAAGATCATGGATTTCTGAGCCAGATTATCTGGGTTAAACCCCAGCTCTGACACTTACTTATAATGTGTAAATTAATCAATCTCTGAGCTTAAGTTTCTTCATCTGTAAAATGAAAAATAATAAGGACACAAAACATTACCTACCCCCAATACTATTAGTGATTTAAATGAGTTAACATTTACAAGGAACTCAGAAGAGTACTTATTACATAGTAAAGGCTATAGGTATCATTTTAGTAAGAATGAAAATCTGACATGGTTCCTATTTTCCTAAAGTTGTCAAGAAACAGCTTTAAGATTTCTACCACATTTTGAAACTTGAGTCATAACTGTTAATTTGTTAATGCCTTTTGCAATTCTTTGGTAATTACTTGCCATAGAGTCAGAACCCTCCAAGGAATTCTACATTTACTGAGGGACAGGAAGCTGACAGAGTGGGAGCCAAGGCCAGCGCAGGACCAGTGAAGTACTGGGGCTGGCAGAAGGCACAGAGTTGAGGGGCGACACTCTGAAGCCAGCAGAAGAAATGCAGACAGGTGACTTACACCACTTGGTCAAGTGAGAGAGTTCATATTTAAATGGTAAAATTTGACTCCAGGATGAAAAATGTCATGATCCATAGCTAGGGTGATGCTATAATTTATCACCCAAACTGACACACTTCAAAAGTGAACAGAGGGAGGTGCTATTAATAATTGCAATGGGTCAGAAAGCATAAATGATACTGTTCTATCTCTAGCTACCCCTTTTTCAATATCAAAATTAGCAAGTACAAATTTCTTATGCTTTTCCCGTAGTCAACACAGGTAATTCTTACGAGGAATGTGTTACCATGGAGCCTTGGAATCCTGACAGTCTCAAGGGGAAGCATAGGTGCAGTTGAAAGATTAGAAACCTTTGAGTCAAAATGTCCCCCAGTGTAGGGTGGACCCTGGACCAGGCCAGAAACTTCCATCCTGTATCCACACACTCTCTAACTTCGATTGCCACTGATCTTCCTAATCCTAGGATTACTTAATACAAGAGCTTCTCTTCTTTTGATTTGATTTCAAAAGATGAATGAATTTGAGAAAAGATTGCGTGTGTGTGTGTGGCTATATGTGTACAGTGTACGCAGTCATACAGACATGCACACTCATATACACACCCATTCTGCGTCACTTGAAGGAGAAAAAAAAAAAAATCAATCAGGCCCTTCCATAAAGACCAGGAAAAAAAAAATATCTGCAACAGACTGATTACTTTCCAGGAGGTAAACATTCTCTCAATGTTTAGAGTAATTTCAGATTGAATGTGCTTCCAAACTGAAATTAGCCACATCCCCCAAAGAGCTTATCACTCAATTCAGTAGGAAGAGCTAACAGAATGTTCAAAAAGTAAGAAACCAAGGATTGCTACGCATCCACACTTCAGTAGGGCAGACAAGAGAATAGGGAAATTGATGTTTCTTCCAGAAATCACTTGCAAACTCAGTCACCTTCTGTCTGGAGGATGAACATTCAGAGATGGGTAAAGCAAAGGTCTCCTCAAATGCCTTTGAACATTAGATAAGAAATAACACCAAATCAAGTTATTTTATTATCCAATAATCTATTTTTCAAAAAAGTACACATTTAAAGAATGAATGAGGAAAATACATTTAATAATATCACCAATTTCTATATTAGAAGCAGTGAAGAAATTGGCCCTTTCTTATATATCTCTTCTAAGAGCATTTACATTATAGCATACAATTTCCTGATGCTATTCTCATTACAAAAGATGATCAGCTACTTCTAATATATCACCTTCTGACATGTTTACCTATAGAGTTGTATATGCAAATCTAATTCTTTATTACATCCCAGGCATTTACTTTATGACAACAATCAGACCTCAAGACAATAAGTTAGGAAATTTTGTCAATGGAAAAGAAGCCAACTCTGAAAAATAATTTTAAGAGGTTTATTCTGAGCCTAGTTTGAGGACCATGGCCCAGAACCACACCCAAGAAGCCTTAAGAAAGTGGACTAGCTATGATTGAGTTACAGTTTGGTTTTATACATTTCAGAGAGACAGGAATTACATGTAAAGTCATAAATCAATACATGGACAACATACATTGGTTTGGCCAAGAAAGGCAGGACATCTCGAAGCCGGGATTTAGGGATTCTTTAGTTGACAACTGGCTAAAAGAGTGAAAAGATCCCAATCAGTGGAAATGAATGCTTGAGTTAATATAAGGGTCTGAGCACTCAGGGAAGATCAGACTAGAGAATCCCTTGAGTTAAGATAAGGAAGTCTGTTAGTCACAGACAAGCCACCGGCCATATGCCAGATTCAAATGATTTGTTATATAAATTGAGGACTAGCCAATGTGGTTTAAGCTTTGTCTTGCATGGCCTTAGGCCTCTTAGTGATTTACAGAGGACATCTCCAAAAAGGGAGGGGGGCATGATGAGGCATGTCTGCCCTCCCTTCTCACGGCCAGCAACGCAGTTTTAGGGTATCTCCTTGGCCAAGAGGGGGTCCATTCAATCAACTGGTGGGGGGGGTGGCTTAAGATTTTCTTTGAGTTCACAGTTCGTTTAAAAAATCATCTCATACTTGTAATCACAATTTTTTTTAAAGGGAATTATTTTAAGTACAAAGCTATTGTCATCAGTAGGGAAAGATTTGAAGCAGAAATAACACAATCCCCCCACCCCTTCGAGACTAGAACTAAATATTTACCAGATTCCCACTGGAATCCATAATCTATCTTTTGAGAATTACCAAAGAACTAAACCCACCAATATCATTTACACCAAGCTGTGTCAAGATAAAGTCAGTTCAATGTCTAGCTGGGTGTGCTCATTTTATTGTACCGTTTCCCATTTCTTCCATTCTGAGCATGCCAGCTTCGGTGGCCGGCTTCCCCCTGCCTGCAGTAACTTAGCAATCAATTGAGATTATGATTCCTGCTGAATTATCTCTATGTTCCTCCCCACGATACTGTACCTCACTGCCGTCCAGAGGAAACCGACTCACTAACACAGACTCTACGTGCCCCAAGACAGCAAACACAGAAGGCACGTAATTTACAGGCGTTCTCCAAATAACCTTCTTGGTAAAAAGGAGTACATTGCTCTTCGTAAAATAAACAGGATTACTGGGGTTTCAGCACCCAGAGATATATTCAGGATGCACAGTATAGTATACAGAACAGGTACAGATACGTAGCTATGGAGTCCAAAGCCATGAGGTCAATTCTCTAATCTCCCAATTACTAGCTGTAAACTCAGAGGCAAACGCTTAACCTCCCTGAGCCTAAGTAACGGTCCTCATCTATAGAATGGTATTACGATGTCTATAATTTGCTTTCAAATATTTAAGCATAGTCAGGTATGTGTGCATGTGTGTGTACACAGGATGTATGAGAAATAGTTTTAATTTACAACCTTGCCTGAATTAAGCTGGCACTCACATAATCTAAAGGTTATAGAAGCTGCAGCAAACACTTCAACTGTCCTCATCCCTGATCAGCAACAAAAATTTTATTAATTAACAGATTTTTGAAATGTATATTCATTGGTGAATTTTGTCATGCTCAAATTCCTTGAATTGGCTAAAAATGCTATTCACACTACTGTATATACTCTTGCATGAACAAGTTATACAAAGGCTGTACCCCTGAAATGGGACTTGAGCTTTGCTTTTTAAAGCTTTTTTTTTTTTTTTTTTTTTTTTTTTTTTTCATAGTCTAACTGTGTTTCCCAGGCTAGAGTGCCATGGTGACAGCCTAGCTCACAGCAACCTCAAACTCTGGGCTCGATCAATCCTTCTGCCTCAGCCTCCCAAGTAGGTGGGACTACAGGCATGCACCACCATGCCCGGCTAATTTTTTCTATATATTTTAGTTGGCCAATTAATTTCTTTCTATTTTTGGTAGAGACAGGGTCTCGCTCTTGCTCAGGCTGGTCTCGAACTCCTGAACTCAAAGGATCCGCCCGCCTCGGCCTCCCGGAGTGCTAGGATTACAGGCTTGAGCCACCGCGCCCAGCCTTAAAGAATCTTGAATCCAGAAGATTTTGGTTACCAATATTGATTATAAAATTAAATTACTCTTGTCTTTAGAACAACTATGGTGTGTGCTGTAATCAATCTTTGAAACAAGTGTGGGCAGAACCCTTAAAGAACAGAGTGCTGGATGTGATTGTTTAGCTACCATATGACTACTTTCATACTTTTCTTCTAAGAAATATTTCTGTTCCAAGACTTGGTCCAAAATATACTTCTGTGAATGGCAGCAAGTTACGAAAGAAGTCACAAATAACCTACCGCCAATAATCCTAGACACCTATAAAAAAATAGAACAAAAGACACCACCAAAAAACTAATAACCATGAATAGCCAAAGTTTGTGAAGTCAGTTTACAATCAATAGGGATAAAAATACATTAAAATGAAAGTAACTTTATATGTTGCAAGGATATATAGGACATACAGGATATACAGGATTTCCTGCGGCATGGGTGATACTAACAAATTAGTCTATCATCGTGTAAATCAAACAGGTCCTGGAATCAGAGCTTTACTGGCACATGACAGGGTCCCTCATCAAACCCCTTGAACAATTTCTGCCTCTTGCTAGTTACCCCCCTTGTTCATGTTAGATGAATAATGGTCAGATGATGGATTCCACTGAATAAGACACTAATTCTCCTGTGTTCATCCCAAGTAAGATGTAGCATAGATTCTTTAGTTTCTTCTCAGTAACCCGCTTCCTGTCTCATGATGACCCAATTGGGCAACTTATTTTATACCTCAGTTTCATTAAGCCAAACTCAAAGAGATGTAAATTGCCAGGAACCATCTCGGAAAGCCAGTGATCCACATCCAACATACTTAGTTTCTCCACTAATATCCTGACCTACTTCTGTTCTAGGATATTCCAAAGTTCACAATTCAAGGCACCACCAGGAAAGGGTGGCGGGGAGGAAAGACTGAGGCACCGTAGTCCCCCACCCCTTATCCACAGAGTATACCGTTCAAGACCCCAATGAATGCCTGAAACCACAGATAGTACCAAACCCTGTATATGATTTTTCATGCATATACCTATGATCAAGTATAATTTATAAATCAGGCACAGTAAGAGGTTAATAGAAATAACCAACAAAAACACAGAATAACTATGACAACGTAATATAATAAAAGTTACATGAGTATAGTTTTTCTGAAAAGCTTCCTGCACTATACTCACCTATTTCCCAACTGCAGTTGAATGCTGGTAACTGAAACTAGCAAAAGAGAAACCGTGGATAACGGGGGGGTTGTGAACTCTAAACTGTCTTCTTAGTTTCTCTGCTTTGTGGCTAAATTTGAAACCACAATAGTGAAGATCAAATACAATACGCCCTGGATCCAGCTTTACAGAGTTTTAGGTGGAGGTCTACTGCTACAAGAAAACCACATGCTCATGACCAGCAGTGGGGGTCACACCAACAAGAGATTGCAGGCCCCTAAGACCTGCAATTTTCCACCAGCCCGAGTTTTAGAAAACATATAAAAAGCTGGCACTTATTAAACATTTCTCAAGGGAGTAGATACAATCAGGTCCCTAACCTTAACTCGGAACATTCATAGTCTCCTCATGAGGATAAGATCACCATGTATGAATTACTGATATAGTCATACATACATAGGTATATGTATATATGAAAATATATGACTCCGAAATATTAGGAAGACAAAAATAGCACTCAGTAATTAATGAACATATACAAATTAACTCCTGGCAAATGTTTTATGTGGCAGAGTTGCACCGGGAAGTTAAAAATTAACGAGAACAATGAACATTTGCATCGCACTTCCACGCGCGTTAATATCTACTCCCTGTCTATAAGAAAGGGCAAGAGCAGACAATGAAGGCTTTGGGGAGGAGGTGAGGTGCAAAGACTTGTTCTAAATTAGGCATGGTGCTGGTTCAACAAAGGGGCCAAATAAGTCAGCAAGGCACCAACAGAAGCAGGCACCAGACTATTCGTCTGGCCGGACAGAAGCTCAAGGTTTCAAAGAACTCACCACAGAGAACACAAAAAACTTAAAGCTCATGTTTAATTTTTTTTTTCCCCATAAAGCAGGCTTCACGAAAAGCTGCCAAAAGTGGATTAATTTTCCGAGAGACGTGGGCTGACTGAGCTTGGAAGAATGCTCTCGCTAACGGTGATTTGTGGGCCTGTGATGTCCTCCAACGACGCACGGGGGACTTTAAAATGAGACCATCAGCACGCACTCACAGGGCTTTTAGGATCTCAGATAAGCTCGGATGGAGATGCTCAGTTTCTTACCTACGAAGAAACATTTCTCCGCAGCGAAAGGATGGAGTTAGTTGGGGCCCCCGGGGGCCTATTGCCACTGCTTAGCAATACAGGTCACCAGAGTGAGAGTTGAACTTGCGGACAACTGCGGTAAGAAAACACTGGAGATCAGGCTGGGGGAGAAAAGCACTGAATCTGGAAACATTTGCTTATGATCTTTATCTCTATATAGTGTCACTGGATATATAATACCTTGTCACAACTGAAAATAATTTCCCTATCTTTTTGTTTACCTCTAAAAGTGAATTATGCCAGCCTGAGAGATTTTTTTTTTTTTTTTTTTTTCTTTTTCATACAGAGTATCAATATGTTGCCCGGGCTATAGTGCCGTGGTGTCAGCCTAGCTCACAGCAACCTCAAACTCCTGGGCTCAAGCAATTCTCCTGCCTCAGCCTCCCAAGTAGCTGAGACTACAAGCATCAGCCACCATGCCCAGCTAATTTTTTCTATACATTTTTAGTTGTCCAATTAATTTCTTTCTATTTTTTAGTAGAGACAGGGTCTCACTCTTGCTCAGGCTGGTCTCGAACTCCTGAGCTCAAGCAATCCTCCCGCCTTGGCCTCCCAGAGTGCTAAGATTACAGGCATGAGCCACCACACGCGGCCCTGAGAGATTTTTTGGACACTTTGGTTCAGTTAGGAATTCAGTAAAGGTGTGTACAAGTGTCTTAGGAAAAGATACTTTCCATATCTAGAAATGACACCCTTCCTGGGAAGGACAGGGGACTCAGAGACACTTCACTCACTCCTTTCGCAGGTAGAGAGAATGTAGCCTGAGGAATGAGGACTTTGCTTTCCCATGGCCTCAAGAGACTTCTGCTAAAATAAGAATTCATGGGGTCACAAAGTGTTCTAAACCAGACACTGGTTCTTAAACTTGCCCCGGTAGTTAAAAACTCAGAATTTGTTGGTTTGGGAAGGATGGCAGGAAATATCGATACTGTTCATTCATTTGTGTTATCATCTATTGCCGCCCACTGGCAGACACAGAGCAGAAAACACCAACAGGGAAACATCGATCTCAGAGAAACTGTCAATTGAGAATACCCCAGCCAAATTTAGGTTTCCTGCAAATTAGGAAGAGGCCACTATCGAGTTATTTTCTTAAGAGTGGCCAACACTGGACCAGCTTGCAGAATGCAGACAGTATGCTGGAACTCAAATGGATCACTGTTTGTCTACACTGGACACCAGGCACTGTTTTAAGTACTTTTCAAATCATTAATGCAATCTGTGAGGTAGATATTATTATATTATCTGCATTATGAGATCCAGAAAGAGTGACTCAGTTTAAGTAATTTGCCTAGGGTCACTCAGCTTGGCAAAATAAATATTTGGGCTGGAACTGTATACAATTTATCAAGTTGGATTTTTAGCCTCAGCAACTATCTCTCTGAGGACTGGGGTCCTTTCACCCCTAGTCACAAGCTTGAACTTTCTGTCTCTAAAGCCAGACTTGACCACAGAAGGATGTGACATTGGACGACGCCCTCCTGCCCTAATTCTGTTAAATGGGCTTCTGATAAATGCTCTCTTTTCTTGGATAAACTGATGTCCCAAATTCCTTATCTCTGGGTCTCTGCCTTACACATCCTTCATCATTAATTTTTTTTTTTTTTTAGGTAAACTAAGATTCTTTCTTTATTTGATAAACCATTGAAATCTTTTTTGTCTTTTCCTGCTGATGTTGTAGATCTTATCTAGAAAGTAAGTGGGTTTGTTGTTTCTTTCTTCTTCTTTTTTTTTTTTACATTTACTGTGCACTTTATTTCTATAATTATTACATTGTAATATATAATGAAATAATTATACAACTCATCATAGTTGGGGACACCTAATCATGATCACTATTCACAAGGCACTTATAAAGTCAGGAAGGCAAAATATCCACACAAACAAAAGAGTATGAGACTGTATAATTGAGTCCTTAGTCTAGGTGAGGAATATCTTTAAATCTCTTACAATACATACATGGTATTGTATCTTTCCCACATTCCTAGAAAATACTTCATTGAAGTATATTGTCTGACTGAGGCCATCTTAAGGCATTTTTAGGCGACTCAGTTCTACTTTCTTTTTTTTTTTTTTTTTGAAAATGGATAAACTCACTATTATAGAGGGAAACTTCAACACCATGTATCAGAAATGGACAGCTCCAGCATGTGGAAAGTCAGTAAGGACATAGTTTAACTGAACAGCACTGTCAATCAACTGCATATAAATAACATCTACAAACTATTTCATTCAACAACAGCTGAATAAACTTTCTTCTCAAACTCATAT